>LPNX010284301.1:259903-299328 GCA_001517045.1 Pseudotsuga menziesii | reverse complement strand
GTGAGCCTCTCTATTTATCACACACACACTCACTCATTGGGGCGCATGAGTGAGAGAGAAGTTGTTGGGATCAGAGAGAGAGACTACTGCTGTTGGGAGATCATATTTATGTTTTTGGGTTTTACTTTTGGTGTTGATTCTATCTCTGAGGAAGTTGTGGGGTTTTCTCCTTTATGGTTTCCTCGAGGAAAATTATTTGTGTCTCTTGTCTCTTATGTTTATTGTTATGCATGTTATTCTCTCAGTTAAAGATCATAATGCTAGCTTGAATGATAAAAATATAACACTATGTACTCCAACATATTGCAGAAAGAAGAGTGTTTCTCTCAATGCAACCAAGGATGAATATATTGCAGCTAAGAAGAAAACAAGTAAAGATTCCTCAAGTAAATATTTCCACTAAGATTTTCTCCTAGAAATAAGATTCCAGAGCAGTTTATCTCCCATATCCAAATTCATCAACTGTGAATTTTAGATGCCAAGTCTCCCATATCCTTTTGGAGCTTGAAAAACGTCCCATTTGACTAAATGAAATTTTTTGTTATTTGATTTCCACCCTTGCCACAAAAAGTTACGAGAAAATATATCCAACTTTTGCAAAATATTTTTAGGATCCAAAAGGGAAGAGAATTGATAAAGAGGGATGGAAATAAGGACATGCCTGATAAGAAAAACCTTTCTAGCAGGTTTAAGCCATCGTAGCCCCAACTTTGCATTTTATCTTTGATTTTTTACAGGATTCCTTCCCAAGCATTATATCTAATTCATTTTTTATAAATAAGGATGCCCAAATACTTGAAACAAGACCATTTTGAGCTTCCATGGAAATCTAAAGCAGAGGAGATACGATGCATTAGAGAGGGAGTAACATTCCATCCATAAATCTTTCATTTTACCATATTAGTGTCTCCACTAGAGGCATTAATAAATTTAGATAAAACTTGCTTAAATCTAACAGCATTGTTCCCAGAATCGCCTCCAAATAAGACAGTATCATCAGCAAATTGGGAATTATTGATAGATTTGACACCTCGAGTAGTCTGAATTCCAATCAAAGAGCCAAAATCTCTTTCTGCAATCAATTTTGTTCACAATGATTCATCCATTAGAATATAGAGAAAGGGGGAATAAAGGACAACCTTGTCTGAGCCCTTGAGAGGGTTGGAATAAATTTGTAAGTTTTCCATTAACTAAAGGGGAAATCCAAGGACAACTAATACAATATTTTATCCAAATAACAAAGAGAGAAGAGAAACCAAATTTCTCCAATACCTCAAAGAGAAAACTATGACCAACTTTTTCAAAAGAATTGGCCATACCAATTTTAATAGGCATACCTTGTTCCTTGTGAGCAATACTTGAATGAATGGCCTCCTGAACAAGAACAATAGTATCCACAATATGAAGTTTCTCAACAAATCCACCCTGAATTTCCAAAATTAATAAAGGAAGTAGTGATTTTAGGCAATTGAATAAGAGTTATGTTAAAATTTTATAAGATGAATTACATAGAGAAATAGGGCAAAAACGAGCAAGAGAAGTGGGATGAGACTATTTGGGATTTAGGGCAAGAAAGGAAGAATTTATGGCTCCCCCAATCTTATCTTTTCCTTTAGTCCAATTCAACATTCTATAGAGATCAAATTTTACAATGTTCCATTGGGATTTCTAGAAATGGATTGTAAATCCATCAGGACCAGGGGAGTTATCAGACCTAAGTCCTCGTACAACAAAAAAATTCCTATTAATGAATATGCTTATAAAGAATAGAATTATCATAAACGGTAACAATGGAGGGAATATTATCAAGTAAATCATACTTGGAAACAAAATATAGTACCCCCTGCACTGTATATAAATCCTTGAAGTATCGAAAAGCTTCATATTTGATATCCTACATAGCATCCAATTTTTTTCCATTAGTAGTTTGTAGATCATTTATTGCACTTTTATGCAACCGCAAATTCACTTGATTATGGAAGAAAGAAGAGTTTTTATCTCCATATTGCAACCAAAGAGCTTGGTATTTTAAAACCAATGCTTCCTCTTCAATATCAAAGGCTTTATTTAATTGAAAGTTAAATTTTTTCTCTTTGTTCAGGAGATCATAAGTTATTTCCACGATTTCTCTACTCTTGATGAAGACTAAGATCTTGTTGAACTTTGATACGCTTTTAACAAGGGGGTTTAAAATGGAATTTGGACCAATATTTTAGATCTTTTTTAACTACCTCGTGTTTTGATTCCCAAACAAAAGAGGGAGAGCCATAAATATACCCTTTCCAAGTGTTTTCAATGAGAGGATAAACCTCCTCATAATTTAACCAAAATGGATTGAAGTGGAAGGGAATAGGTCCTAACTTTTCACTTTATTCAAAAACCATAGAAATAGGCTGATGGTCAGAAGTAGTATAGGAAGAAAATGAGATTGAATAAAAAATCCAGACTGGAGAAGGGAACAACTAACCAAGAAGCAATCAAGACGGGTTGCATTGTGACCAGGACCATACCTTCTATTATTCCAAGTAAACATTATATTTTTAGGTTTGATATCCATCACATTAATATTTTCTATAAGATCCTCAAAATGCTCCCCAAAAGGATCTCTAACTAAATACCCCCCTCTTCCATCATTGTTGGATATTGTAGCATTAAAATCCCCATCAATGATACCATTTTGAAACTTTTGAAATGAATTTAGAGAGTGCCAAAATTCATCTTTAAAATTACGACAACCAGGCCCATAACGATGATGGTGATTAATGTCCACTAAGACCAACTTTGGTCTATTGGAACTTAAGAATGAAAATACTTGGTTTACTTTAAAATCTTGTTCCTATGCTCAAAAAGCTTGCTAAAAATATATCCAAGCTCACTATATTTTTGGAAAGTTAGGCGGTTATAAAGGTTTGTATTGTAGCAAATACTATAAGCATTACAAACCCAAAGGGTAGTCTAGATACTAATAACTGTTAAATATGACATAATACAATGAAGACCCTCCCACTGAGAATTTAAAGAATACTTCGACATATTTCATAATATTGCTAGACACCCGAAAGCACCCACAAAATTTTTGGCTATTCCCAATCCATTTTTCCATATAGATTGAAATAGTTGAATTACTATGATGGAATCCATTTTTTTCTCCTCGATTGAAATAAGGGAAGAACATTCTTTATAAATCAATTGTTTAATTGTTTCCACTTTCTGCATTCCTCCTAAACCTCTACAATTTCAGGATACAATAATCATTATATTTTTGAAGGTGGGTAAGGCTTACCCCCATCATCAATATTTTTCCCTTTCTTTATTGAAGTAGAACCTTTCATAATTATATCCAAGGAAGCTTGATTTCCTAATTTCTTTTCCCAATCAAACTCCTCCTCCCTAAGATATTTTTTAGATCTTCTTCCAACCTTTTTTCTTGTAACCTTATATTCTTCATCATATTCAAATGACTCATCAAGATTGATCCCTAAATCCTCCTTCATTACATAAAGGATAAGAGAAGCAGGAGAAATCTCAATAATAGGGGGGCTAGAAGACATAATGATAATTCCATCCAATCCAACTTCTTCCAAAATTGGTGGATCAACATAATTTTTGTTAGATTTTTTCATTGGATTAAGAGATTCAGTTTCAGACACAAAGGGTCTAGAGAGAGGAAGAAAATAGTTACACGTCTCAAGTTTATTAGAAACCACATTTTTTACATGGATCTTTCCTTTCTTTTGAAATTTTTGCCAATCCTTTTCAACTGGTATTTTTCTGGTTCCTTAACTTCATCCTTAGAGAAATTCCTAGAAAATGTCCATATTCATGACACTTTTTAAATTTAAATGGAAGCTGATCATAGTCCACTTTCTTCTCATCAATCCAACTATCCATTATCAAATTAACCACCTCACGGAGTCCCTTATCAAGGTCAACTTCTGCACAAATGTGGCCACATGAGAATAAGGGAGATCTTGTTACATATTAATCTTTATATTGACCCAAAGAGTTCACAATTGAAGTTAAAAATTCATTAGAACAATAATTCAGATGGAGATGACGCAATTTAACTCAAACAGGAATAGTAGATGGAAAGTCTTTCTCACGGTCAAAAATATAGCTACGATTTGTTAAGGTACATTCCTCTTAGACCCATGAAATACGGGCCATTCCTAAAAATTAAATCTTAATCTTCTTTAAATTCAAACAAAAAAACATAGTATCCCTTATTGTAGAAATGGATGTACATTCTTCCAATTAAAATAATTTTCCAGTTTTTATTTAACCAAATCTCCATAGCGCGAAGGGATGGCCAAAGACTTGTAAATAACCCAACCAAATCTTGTTTTTCCAATCTTATATCCTTATTTTTCTAGAGGGAAGGAAATGTTAATATCGGAAGCATCCTTCCTCTTAAAAAAACAAGCTACATAGGGGAGATTTATTTTAATTTTTGATCTTCTATGAGAATATGGAAAGCCTCGTCCAGGATTAACCCCAAATCTACATCTAGAGGTTCCATAGACACCAACATGAGAGAGAAACCAGTACCAAGGAATTTCTTGGAGTGTTTCTTGGAGCGTTTTCTTCACTTCTACAAAGTGGTTGATCTATGTCCTAATTCCCAACCACATTGTTATTCGATATAAAACATTAAAAAAAAATATGACCCACAATTTTTTAATTTAACCCTAACATGGTGTTATCTACTATAAAAACACACCATTGTGTTATAGTTAAATAAATGCATTGTGCATAAATATTAAATTATTTTTAAGAAAATCCATTTGTTTTTTAATTTTAACCTAATGTGGTGCTCCTAGGTACAATGCACCAATGCTTTTGGAAGATATAAATGAACTATTATCGAATATATAAAAAAATTTAAAAAAATATGGAAAATAATTGTTTCAATTTCACCCTTCATCGATGCACTTAATTACAGGACACACCAGTGGTGTTGTAACAACAAAACACACTATTGAGGGATCTAGGAATATAACAATTGTCTTTTATTAGTCCTTTAATATAAACAATGCACTTGTGCTTTAGGATATATAGAACAAGCCATATTTGTTGTTATTTTTTTTTTTTTAACATATTTTTTCAGACATATGGTTTTTTGGATAATCTCGGTGCAATAATTGTAGTTACGCATCGATGCATAGGTATGTATCAAAAAAATCAATTTGAGTTGGTGGTTTAATATAAAATAAATGTTGTTCTCCCCACTGAACATGGATTTCTAGCATCGGTGCATTGTTTTAGACTATGCATCGATGCGTATATAATTAAGGTGCACTGGTGCACTTTGTATGTATAAAAACATCGTATAAAAACATCCACTAAAACCTTCACTCACTCGCCTCTG
Source organism: Pseudotsuga menziesii (assembly GCA_001517045.1). NCBI lineage: Eukaryota > Viridiplantae > Streptophyta > Pinopsida > Pinales > Pinaceae > Pseudotsuga > Pseudotsuga menziesii. The sequence goes on along the minus strand of LPNX010284301.1, from coordinate 293,960 downwards.
CTAGTGACATTCGCTATAAATGGATATTTGGGATCCTTTTATAGGAGCTTTCAAATAAACTCTGTTAAAGGGTGTTTTTCTTGTAGTGGGGGAATTGGAGGAGTTCTTATGTAAGAAAATCATGTGGTATATTATGAGTCAAGAAAGATGACAAAGCATGAAAAACATTATGCTACCCATGATTTAGATATTTCTCTCATAGTGCACTCTTTGAAAGTGTGGAGGCACTATTTAATGGGAAGGAAACAAAAATGAAATTTGAGCTTAGAACATAACACTATGGTCTGAAATATTTGTTTGAACAACCAACATTAAATGCCAAACAAACTAGATGGTAGGAATTTTTATGTGCATTTCACTTTGAGATCAAACACATAAAGGGGAAAGAAAATAAAGTGATTAATGAACTTATCATAAAATTGCATGCAATGCATGTGGTATCCATTAGTATTTTCCAACAAGATTTGAGGTAGTAGACTATTGACTCTCTTGTTGAAGATGAGCGGTATGTGAAAATAAAAGATAAATTACAACAATAGAATTTGGAAAATAAATGTGAAGGCTATCATATGGAGGATGATGGACTTATTACCTATAAAAATAGAATGTATATTCAAAATTCAGCATACTTGAGGAGATTTATTATGGATGAAATCCATAAAATTCCATATCTGGGTCACGCAAGATACTAGAAAACAATTGCTATAGCAAGGAAGCAATATGATTATTGTATGAGTCTTCTCTTCTATTCATAAGTTATGTCAATTTCTTTTCCACCATTATCTCATATTTTGGAGTCTACCATTCATTTTTCATCATGCATATTTTGGGAAAATAGTTTTTACACTACACAAATTTCTTGCTTTTGTTGGTCATCCCATTTCCACCATCAATTACAAGACTATGTATAACCAAAAATTAAAATTGGAAGGGAAATTTTCAGGATTGAGAGAAAAAGATGGTTCTATGTGAGAATAAAGGTTGGGCATGATAGGAACCTTTACCCATTGATTTTTTATGCTCTTGAACGCCTACGTGAGGTTCTCCAATAGCATAAAATAAATTGGACTCTTAATGCACACACTTGTAGTCGCTGTAAGGGTTGGATTGGTTGAGATAAATCTGGATCAATGAATGGAAATTCCCTCCTTGTGTTGCATGGGAAGTTAGAAGGATTTCTATGGCTATGATGGCTAAATGAGATTCCAATAGAGATTTGGTGAGAAGTTAGATAAGCATTGAGAACATAATAGGTTTTGTGTTATGAGAGAGAGAATCATGTAGGTGTTATCTTTGTCATAGTGGCCTCATAGCCCAAGTTGGGGGTGGCTTCTTAGTAGAAAGAGTATATGATGGACACAGTTCCTATGGCTGGGTAGAAATTTCTCTTACAAATCTAGTTGCTTGGATCTTCTTTGTTTAAATATAATTATTATCTTTGTAGTTGAATGTGCAATGATTTTGTTTTTATGCCTATGATTATTATTCTTGTATGAGCATGGTGTGTGAGTAGATAGAAATTTATTTCCATTGTGTTTTACATTTATACATCTACACACACATTTATTGTTTATGAATCCATAATACATCCATTGGGAGGAATTTAGATGTTTGGAATTCGTAAATCACTCCTTGTTGTTCAGAATGATGGATGGAGATCTTCGGGGGTTCTCTCCATGAACATATGATATATAGTGTGCACTCATAGGATATTAAAGAATACCCCTAATTTCACTACATACTAAGGATTCCCTTCAAAATAAAATTTGTTGAACCCCCTCCCAGTACACTTTTATAATTTAAAAGCCCCCTAATTTCACTAGATATCCTAGGTATCCAATTTTTCAATGACATTTTTAATACTTCTTTTCATTTTTTCCCTCGGTATGGTGACATGACATGAGTCTTATAACTCTAAGAAACATTACAAGGCCAAATATGAAATCTTAGTGAAAGAAAATATTTCAAGATTGGTAACAACCCCTTAAACACAAGTCAACTTCATTCATAATCATTCTAGTCAAATTCACATCACATTCAATAAAAAATCATACATATTCAAACACCACTCTAACTCCAAACACAATTGGCTTCACACCACCTTCACATAGGTCATACTTATTCAAACACTAATATGACTTCACACAATCAAACTTACTCAAACTTGGACATAGAGTACATATTCAAACCCACTAATACCCTATTTAACCCCCTAGATACATAATTATAAACCCCTGTGATATCTACATGTTTATAATATATTAAAAATGCCTTGTTACCCTTAAATACTAGGTAATATATTGCTTCCATATTTTAAATTACTAAATCCCACAATATGAACTCACGCCCTATATTATTGTCTACTTAGTGAACCCACCATTATGGAGATGTGGCACATAAATGTATTGATCTCTTAAATTAGTGGTTGTAAATGCCATCACCTTTTGATTGAAACATGTTTCCTTCTACCCACCATTTAGTTGGAATCTACTTATCATTTATTTTTATGGAACTCATCCACCCAAGTTCCAACATGTAATCATATAGGTTCATGGTTCATGAAACTTGTTGTATTTTTTTAACTCTAAAGGTTGGAAATAAGTTATACATCATTCCCAATCATTGTCAACTATTCTATTTTTTGACATCTTTGAGATAGTTATTCGAACTAAGTACTTCAGAATAAGGAAATACTATACTTTTGGCTGCCACATTATGTAAGTGAGATATTCTAATATTTGGGAAAAAAGTGGTCATCAATACTCAGATCACAAGTTTCACTTGGTGGAATCATAGGTTTTGAAAGACTTCGTTATTCTTGTTTCTCATGTTTGTTGGACCTGCGTTACTTCGACCTTCTTCTTTTGTTTTGAGACCTTTTTAGATCTAAGAAGCATAATATCTATGTTAGGCCACGTGGAAAAACAAATAATCAATATAACACAATTTATTAAAAAAAATTTTGCTTGAGGGACTTTAGAAGTTGGTGAGACAATTTTGCTAGAATCATTATTTTGTTTTTTATTTCTACCACTGGGTGGATGGGTAAAAACTTAGAAAACTATTCTCTCATGGATCATTCTTAACCCTTAGGCTTTGAAAATGTGAAAAGCGATTTTAACTATAATGCTCTTCCAAAAGATTAGGAATTTGTCTTTTCAAATGATATGTCAACGTATATTCACAGAAATATTCCAAAGTTAAAAATAAAATAAAACTTTGAATGTACTAACTTTAGAATCATGCATAGAGTCTTTTTAAAATAAAACAAGGGGTTGCTAAGCAACAAGTCCCTGCCTTAAGTTATGAAGTTATTCAGCAATGACTAGCTATAAAACGACGTGGCTGGTTGGCTAATTGAATAGGAACTTATTCAATTGGAACTTATTGGGCTAATGAAATGTAGATCACATTCAATGTTCAAGGGCTTTGTTTTTGGTTTAGGCGTTCCCAGTGCAGCATATGTTGTAAACTACCCGGGAGGCCTATCTTTTTTAACTGTAGGAGGAGTAAGCGTCCATACCTCTGTGTTATAAAAGGCATCCCAGATCAGATCAGTTTAATATTTGCAAAATCCTTTCATCTTGTTTAATTACCCCTATATGATCAATATTAGAAATACGCGGCAAAGCTGGAGACATCACAGAAACAGATTTAGATTTTAATTAATCAGCAGAAAACAATTCCTATTTGTTTAATTGAACCCGCTCTAATATCTTATGTCCATTGTGAGCAAAGGAGTTACATGATGAAATCCATGATTTCATAGAAGATGACAATATAAATGATTAGTGCAGTCCATATGAAGATTGGAATGGTTACAAGAACAAAGCCTGAAGCGATAATCCAACTGTGACTTTTAATGGAAGGGAGTGCGTAGTGTAGAGTGAGCACCACACTACCTGCGCCGAACCAGATATTAAGATACATACTTGCAATAGACAATGGTGAAATATATCCTTCAACTTCTCCATTATCCCTACATACATGGAATCCGTCCCCTGGGAGCCATCAGCGTTCGCAGACATATTATACTCATTATCCATTCAAAAGCAAAAATAAAAGAATTGAACACTCAAAAATAAAATAATTGAACACTCTGACCACTCATATGAAAAAATAAAATTAAAAAGTGATTGATCCAAACCAAGAATCCCTGAAAGAAATGAAATGATAATAGCACTTTCCATTCAACTAAAACTTGGACCAGCCAAGTCAAACACATTGGCCAAAAGGCTGTCCTTTTTATTTCAAGATGCAGCTATAAAGAGAAAAACCTCAGGATACTGCCCTTCCCTTTGCACAAAACTGCTCTCAACAAACCAGTAAACTTCCCTTCTCTTTGCACAAAACTGCTCTGAAATTATTGGGGAGACTCCGAAAACCCCAAGCTGAAAAATACGCGGCAATCTCATTGAATTTATTGAAGCAGATGATTTGTTTATCCATTACAGGAAAGATTAAAGAGTAAAGTTTATTGATAAAGTCGATTACGTCAGTGTGGGCTCCTCTCCGTTTTGTTTTATTGAATGAGAGGATGACTTGATATGAAAATGGTCCAATAGTTCAAAACATTTATTCATTAATTTGGACATGCAAATATATGGGCCCAGCGACCTCATTTTGCGAATGAAATATACATAAGACTAATTTAATTTGCTCACTATATATTTGTTGAGAATTAATTTACCTTAACGATGAAATATATTTATTGTATATATTTGTTGAGAATTAATTCCTTTGAGGTTGATTGAATGATTTGAAAACACAGACCTGACTTTGACTGAAAATTTGCCTTCCCCATTTTGAAAGATAAATACTCACAGTGTATTATGAATCGTTTTAAATTCAGGAGCTAATAATGATGTTCTATGTTCTAGGAAATTAGTTTCAGTAAATGAGCTCAACCATAACAATAACCAGACTGGTTATTGTTTGCCAAAAATATCACGTCCTTCTCGGAAAGAAACAAACATTAACCATTTATACAAAGCTTAACTCTACTCTTTTTTCTATTTTTTTTCTTTTAATCTTTTGATTACTTTTTACTTCATCTTATATAATTTTAAATTTGGTTAAAAAATAATAAATTAATTTTTGAAATAGTGAAAACTATTTTAGTATATTTATAATTTTTACAATTGAATTAAGTGAAACAATTTTTTAATTTGTTAAAATAAAGTATGAATGATGACAGTCATTCCCTTCAATGCGAATTTATTATGATGCAACCCGTTCATCCTCCGCACAACACAACCGAGGCACAATTTGTTGTAACACGGACTCCAAGAGAGAACCAGTATGGCCACGTTTAAGCCATGCACAAATAGCATGGATGCTGAGTTAGCATCACAAGTTCTGCCATACCTCAATAACCATCATTTATTTCTCTTTGCTTTGCAGAGAAATGTGGTTTCGCTATTAAGTGAGGTTGTGACTCAATTTGAAACAACAGGTCGAAAGCAACAACAGATACAGCAAACTCCAGGGTAGCAACAAACTGGAAGTGAACCAAAAGATGTCCAGAATTTCAATCCTTTCTATGTCCAAGAAGAGGTATATTCGAAATCCATAATTTTCTCCCTATTGTGATCCATTGATTTCTAATTAAATTTTCCAACTTCAAATCTTGGAATTGAGGATGAATGTACCTCATTTGCTTCATAGCAGAGAGAAAGTGTAACTGAAAACTGTGGCTATTTGCTGAAAATTGAAACTGCAGTATGTACGTTGGGCATGGAAATTTCTACTTCTTTCGTACCACCAAGTGATTTAATTATATTGATATTTTAGAGGAGACAAACCGAAAAACATATGCATGCTATAATTTTATTAAAATAGGAGATTCTCTCAGCGATGGTTAATCCATTTGGAACATGTCTAATGTAAATCTATTGCAAAAAACAGGTATGTGAAAATCAACTTTCGTTATATCTATTTTATTTGCACAATCAATGGCCTGAAATATTTTACAGAAATAAAGTAGTATTTATGTGCATAACCATGGCCATTTCTGCCAGCCACTATTATTAGGGTTTCTGTTAGTTGCGCAATTGTTTCAATTCGTGGCTGAATTTGTGACTTATGTTTCTAATGAGGCGTCATTTCTAAGAATAATAGAACTCTGATTCTTCTATCACAGAGAACTGTGCTAAACTTCTCGACAATATTTGTATTCAAAACATATATGTGACTAAGCTATTCAGCCAATAACACTAATCATCGTAAAGTTGCTCATAGCTGGTCTGCTCGGTTGAGCTCATGTTATAATGGTTGTAGTAGCTTCTTTGATGCTCATATTTGGAGGAAATGACTGTGATAATGTATTCTCTATAAAGTTCTAAAAGATTTCTTCCAAGTTATTTTTTTTTCTGGTGGAAATGTAAATATGCTAAGGTTTGAACGTACCGAAAACGTTCTTATACAGTTTTGTTGCATCCTCAGCTAAAGAATAGTTGCGATGAAACAAAAGGTAAAGAATCTTCTTTACAATTTACCAAAAAAAAATTACAATTTACAATATCATTCCATTGCATCCTTTGTAGCTTGTTGCAATCCACAATGAGCTCTTGTAGAGAGGGAGGATATGATAGCTCTATAAATGGATTGGTTTTTAGAATGAATGTTTCCTAAAATTACTTGACATCTTGACTTCTATTGACTGCAGGTGCAAACAGCTTGTGTGACTACTATTGACCTGAAAGTTGTTGGGTATTTATTATTTTTGAATAAATACTTTCTCTGCCTATGAAGAAAGCTTCTGATTTGTTCCTGGTTGCTACATGCTTCTGATTTGCTCCTGGATGCTGTTGTTTTCAGATTCCAACTGCAAATGAAATGTGTGCGCAAATGAAATGTGTGCATAGGCCATTATATGCTTCCTCCCACATGGAGCTGTTGTAAAAGCATACAGTAGCAAATACAAGGTGAAATGCTTATTTTTCCCATGAAAGCTTCGCCACAGGTCTTGCAAACTACCATGAAATGATAATGGCACAACCTACTAAAGAAATTATAATGCGTTGTTGGGGAGATATAGTAGCATGAGGCAGTGGCAACAAGAGAAAGAGGCAAGGTTGAGGCGGTGGTAGCAAGAGAAAGAGCGTGGCAGTGGATACATCGAATAAGCATTGAACGAGGCGATGGCAACAAAAGCAAGAGCATGGTAGTGGATGCATCGACTAAGCATTGAACATGAAATAAAAGAATAACATTAAATGTATGAAACTAATGCTAATATAATCTTTAACATTATATCATAGTGTTCTATGTTTTTATGAAAAACAACCATTATCCTAAGTCCAAATTGAAAAAAAGCAACCTCGGCCTCAATATGAGGCCAAATAAGAGAAAAAAGTCCGTGATTGGTTGAGAAAAACTGCAATATATATTGATTGGTAATAAAAACGGTTCTTCATATCATCTCATAAATAAAATAGAAATTGATTGGTAACAAAGACAGTAGTTCTTCCTATGTCATAGGAAACTTAGGTTAAATCTAAAATAAGTAATTTTGAATTGTTTCGGTTGGCGTGCAGAGTAATGCAAACGACGACACGCCGATTACAAGAGTCCCTGCTAGCCGGGTAGGGACTAATAAGACATCGCTTGTAACAATCAATTGCCCTTTTCTTTACAAAAGTTTGGAAGAAAAATCAAAACTTAATAGTAAATCTATGATTTTTGAAGACTCAAAGTTTTCTCACCAATTATTTAAGTCTAACTCCATTGCTCAGTAAAACAATCCCAGTGATTTCAATGAAAACTAACAAATCAATCTTAGTAATATAATCTCAAACTGTTCATTCTTGGCTCCTTTCTTCAAACTTTCCACTTCTAATTTATTTTATACCTTTCAACTTTTGTTGCCTCTTTTTCTTTATCATTTTTTCTCATTGCTTCACTTTTCAACCTCTAGGATTCATCTTCCTTTTATTTTCCTCCTACTTCTTTTATTTTTGTTGAGATGAATATTGTTCTTGAAACCTAATCATTTTTTGAACTTTTTCCCAAGAAACAAAACCTTTGCAAATATCTTTATGGTCCCATTGTTCATGAGTATAGGGACAACTTGTGCATACTTGTTTTTCATGTTTAGGCATCGATATTTTAGGAACATTCCTCTTGAATGGACTTGAAGAAACCTATATTTCATCATGGCTAGAGCTTATGATTTGTAAACTAATAACTAGTTATACCATGGTATGTGTTGGGCCTCGAATTTGTCTTTTATAATGGTCTTATTTACATTAATTTCCAACCTATTTATTGTAATTTAATACATTTATGCTCAATAAGGTTGTCTTTTACTCTGTTTTATTAATTAAAATCTTGTAAATGTAAAATAAGACAAATGTGTTATTTTTATTAGTATTTTGCAAATAATAGACGTTCTACACTCCATTCAGCCCCTTCTTTCGGTCCTAAGTTCTGAATTAGATTTGATTGCATGTTAGTTTACTGGTTTGGCTTACCCGTTATCTTCCATTTCTTGCTAGTCTTGTTGATCCTGCATGAACAAATCAAAACCATGACTCTATGATGAAATTGAGAATATTTTAAATGTTAAAAAATAGAATAATCATCATTTTCAAACTATTAATAAATTTGTTTACATTAATACATCATTTTCAAACATGAAAAACATTATGGAAACATAGTCACGTTCTCTTTAAAACTTTGAATATGGTATTAAACCATATATATTATGCATGTGTTGACCATAAAACAAGCCACTTCACATTATTTTAAACATATGATCCCTTTTTATTTGCTATAGATTAATATATGGTAAATGTTTTATGCAGCCCGTGAGTTAACTCACGCATAGGAAATGGACTCATGCACTGTAAATTGAATGCACGAGATAATGGCGCACTCAATCAATGGAACACATCCACAGTTCAACAATATAGAACCCAACCATCAATTTGACCAACAAACTAGCAGAAAATCCACTCAGAATCTGGATTTATGAACAAATTTTGGTTACAGGTCATCCAGACATTCATCCAGACGCCCATGCAAACCACATGTTTTTAACAGATAGATTATTTTCAGGCTTGATTTTCGAGCAAACAGAAGCGAAATTGAAAATTATGGCACATGGGTTTTGTGCAAAATAGGCCCATTTCAGTCACAATGAGGAATTTTCACCAAATTCATAGCCATTTGGGAGAAAATCGTGGTTCTTTGAAACCAACTTTTCCAGAAATTGTGGTTAGTCGTTTTCTGAATTCGTGGGTGGTTGTTACAGTAGTAATGAACCTCTATTTTTAGCAATAGGTGGTCGACCTATTCTCCATTGTAATCATCTTATAAATACCTCTTTGGTTTTGAAGAGGAAAGAAGAAAAACTCTTTGTAAAACTTTGCTTGAGTTTAATAAAAAATCTTTGTTTCAACTATGGATATATGTTTTCATCTTCTATGGGTGACTGATTGACTTAGCTTCACATCTATGATTGTTGGGAGGGCCCCTCAACAACCAGAGGTTCTTTTATGTATCTTTTGTATTTCTTTTTTGCAAGTAAATAGTTTATTTTCCTGTATATGTATTTAACTTGGTTTCCTGTAGATGTTGTTTTATTTTCTGTTATTTGTTTTCTGTTATTTATATGTAATTTACATTTCCAGAATTTAAATGACCGATCATGCATACCTCCTTTCAGCTTGTCTTTTAGTTTTTCATTTGCAATCAGATAGAATTCGAATTATTCCAGTATTTCAAGCTTAGTTTATAATCAAATTCAGTTCTGTTAATTTTCCTGTAGCTGTAGATTAAATTAGTTTACCTTTTAGCTCTGTTTTATTATGCAATAGAAATGGTTTCTTTCCTTAGATAATTATTAGTATAGATAGTTTTTTGTCATTTCATCTTTTTAACAGTTTATTTACTATTTTTCTTGCACTATAGGGTCATATGCATTAACCAGCTGGCGCCAAGATCATTTAGTCTGCTCATTTCCTTAGTTTATATCGTTTTCTGTCATTCAGACTGTTATTCAGCCCTGTTTTTCAAACTATCATCCAGACTTTTGTTCATCCTTTGATATTTTCTCTTTTGTTTCTATGCTTAACTAGAGTCTAATTTCTCAGGTTTTCGAATTGTTTTATTTCCTGTAATTAACCAGCATTCATATATGTAGTTAGAACCTTGTTTTGAATGTCATAATGTTTTACTTAAGCTTCATATTCATTTTTTTATCATTTGCTTATCTTTGCCTTAGCTTTTCTTTCTGATTGTACCTTGATCTGTAGCTAATACTATGTCTGATTTCTTAATTTGTTGTTGTTCTAAAACTCGTCAATTTCATTGTTAGCTTAGTTTACTCCATTTTTGTTGAGGTTGATTTTGGATTAAAACTTGGTAATTTCATTTTTGAAAGTGCATTAGTTTTCATGATTTGATCATCCATCTTAGTTCAAGCATAGGATCTGTTTTTCTCATATACATAGTTAATGAAGATGTTCATGGATAGGATTTGATTTAGAAATAGAATAAAATTTATTAAGTTTCGTACTTGCTTCTAGAATTTAATTTATTTTCAGCCATTTGAATATGCTTAGGTTTACTTAGGTCTGCTTGAACCCCAAGTTTAGTTTGCTTTGATTAGTTTACTGTTTTGCAACGCATTTATTTACGCTTGGTCTTTAGAGATATTTGCTTTGCTTTCTATAAATCCGTAGTTACTTGCTTTGCTTTCTACGAATTTGCAATTAAATAGTTCATTGCTTTCCATAAATCAGTTGCACTTGCATTCTTAGATAGGCATTTACTCATGCATACATGGAATAGTCACCAATTTATAACATAGATCAGATAACTTGTTGCAAGTAGTTAGTTTTGCTTTCATTAGTTAAATTGCTTTCAGACCAAGCGACCGCTTTCTAGATTAGTATCTGCAATTCCCTTCCATAGAATAGATTAGCATAACAGTAGATTAGATTTGAACTCCAGTTGTTAAATAGTTTTCTTGCTTTCATAAGAATATATTGGATTCCTGCATTTAACTCATGACAGTCATGCTTGTAGTTTAACATCATGTAGTTGCATGATCAGTGCATTTTCATATCTAGGAAAAACATAAGACCCAATGTGGGATTTCATGTCCTTGATTATAGGCTTGACAAGTTCTATATCATGCTTATCCAACTCAATAATAGGTATGACAATTTCTAAAGACTGTCATTTTTGTTTTAGTGTTTGTTGGACTTGCTTTACTTCAATCTTCTTCTTCTTTTGCTTTGATACCTTTTTAGTTATAAAAGGCCTAATGTATATCTTAAACCACATGGAAAAAATAATAATCAATATAATACTTTTTTTACTTCAATTTGTGTTTGAGGGGATTTTAGAAGTTGGTGAGATATTTTTACTAGAATCATTATTTTGTTTTGTTCCTTTTGCTGGTGGTAAAAGGAGTAAAAACTCAAAATAATATTTTCTTATAGATCCTTCTTTTTTTCTTTTCATTTTTTAAAATAGAAATAACTATATTTGTATTAAAATAAATTTATGGTAGAACCATCCGTCATGATAATACAAAATTGGCAGATCAATTTCTTTATTGTTCCAAAAAGAATCCAACAAAATATCTACCATGATAAACTTATATATCTTGATAGTATTGCTTATATTACACTCTAGACAGCATGTGTAGTTCTTGACAAACTATCTTACAAAAAAAACATATTTGTAAACCATATACTACTATTGAAAATTTAACATGACCTTTCCCATCATGGTCCTTTCCACCAACCTTGAAGGGATGTGCCTCCTCAAAATGATTCATTTCTTGATGCACTCTCTATCATCTTGTTTCTTTCTCTTCTTCTTTCCACAACTCTAGTCCATATAAACCATCAAAATGTGACAGAGGAGAAAACAAATGTGACACTTCCTTTTCTATTTTCTTTTGTGCTTCCAACTAATCCACCCTACCTATAATCTCTTTCATATTCTTGTCCATTTCTTCAATCATAGTAATATTGTTTCCCCTTGTAATCTTCGTCCTCTATTGCCTCAATTTCATTCTTTCCGATTGGAATTCCATGCTCATCAATTCACCGGTTCCATGAAATTTTTCATCCTCCCCCCTCCTCTCTTGATTTCTTCTCAATTTTTCTAATTTATTGACTAATAATCCATGACATTCTTGTAGCTCTCTTATGTGTTCCTCTCACAACAATTAATATGCCTCTGCATAGGTCAAATACTTCACACAATGCACAATGATTTGGATGGATATGGTTTTACACAACAATTGATGTATATGCATAGGTCAAACAATTCACATAATGCACAATGATTTTGATGGATATGGTTTTCCATGTTGTCAATCTAGATCAAAGATTCAACACAATGGATAGAAAACCATCTATATAGTGTATATTTTCCAATATGATCATAAAAATCATTGGAAAGTGGAGGTTGTGAAGGTCCCATGTGTGAATCAATTAACCTGAATTCAATGACCCCTAGGTTGGAAACAAAGAGAAAATAGAGGATCTTTCTAGTGACGATGAATGAAGACATACAAATATTCCAACAATGCATCAATCTAAAGTACATACTCACAGTTGAGTTAATCTTGGATTCTATGTGCTATCCATCTCTTCCACAAATAAGTGGAAACCAAGATCCATGAGGTAATAGAGTACCATACTTGGTGTGAGAGTTAATGAGCTTGACTCTATGCACCACCTCCACCACCATTGTCTTGATTATGGCAATGCATTTTGACCTTGGTTAAAACGATAAATCTCTCGAGAGGTGGTTAAGGACTAATGCTCCCCATTTTTGTTTAATTTCCCTATTTCCAAACTTGTTGCAATATTGAGCCATAGCTCACCCTCAAATTTTTAATTTCTCAAGACCTAAGAATAGGCTATAAATTCAAATCCTTTTGTTGACATTTCCGCTTACTAAAATAACCTAGGAAGAGCAAGATCATTTAGCCTTGAGGTGTCATACATGTGACTGGTGATTATAGTTTATCCACTTATAACTATCAATTTATTGATCCTTTGGCTCTTTTGCAAGCATTAATCCTTATTATATGACTAGGATCTATGTTTAGTTATTGGTTATTTTGCATAAACCGAAGAAAAATGCCATTTTTTGAGTTCTACCACCCTTTATTATAAATTATTCGTCACCCTAAAATCTAGGCTTTGAATATGAATATGTGAAGAATTATTTTAAATATAACATCTTTTCTCAAAATTAAGGCTTTATGTGTACAAATGAAAGGTTAAAGTATATTCAAAAAAATATTTAAAGTGAAGGAAGAAAAACTTCAAATACACTATGGATTTTTCTTAAAACAAATCATACATCATGTAACCATCAATCACTCTTTTCTATTTCAAAGTTTGGTTGAAAATTTGGCTCTTGTCCGCAAATCGATGTGTTTTTTTTAATTCAAAGTCTCCTTACAAGAGCTTTAAGTCTAATTCCAGTGTTAGAATAAAATGATCCGGATTATTTTTAGTGAAAATTGAACACTCGGTGCAAACGAAGATTTCAACGTAATTGTCAAATATTTCGCCTATAACGCCATGATTTGACACTTAATGGTTCAATCACAAAGTCTTGTTTAGACACATATAAATATTTATTCTATAATATTTATTCTGTAAATAAGTTGTTTAGACACATGTAAATATTTATTCTGGTGAAGAAGTTTAAATACTTGTAATTATTTATGGATTAGTTTAAATATTTTAAGTTTTTTTATTTTTTTATATGTTTATGTTCTTTTTTTGTTTTGTTTTGTTTGAATTTTGGTTAAAAATCTTTAAAAAAAATAAAGTTGTATATTAGTTGTAAAAATTGCATAAAATCTAAATGTCATAAATGTATTTGAAAATGTTAAATTTATTTATTCAAAATACAATTTAAAGACTTTCAAATTTAAATTTTACTAAAAAAATTACTTGACTTTAACTAAAATCAGAACCCAAAACCCATAACTTATAACTGATAGAAAATTTCAAAACCTAAAATAAATAAACTACTCCATTATTTATTTCATAAATATGTTACAATTATCATTTGAAACTCATTTAGAGCGATACTTTGTAATTCATTTGATGAGTTTTTGAAGAAAATTTTGTTTAATGTTTTTAAAAGAAATGGAACTTGCTATTTCATAAGCCTTGTGTTGAGTTTTGCAATATTAAGTCGGAACTTTTTAAACTTTGGGCTCCAACCCAAGTTGTGAACATATGCTAGAATAAGTGTTAAGTTACAAAGCATTGGCGTGCCTTTATATAACTCATTCAGTATAAGTTTGAAATTACACTACAAATTTCATATTGAAAAATCTTTTCAATGGTAAACTATTGATGCCTTTTCATAGAATTTATAAAGAGTTGCTATGAATTTAAAAAACTTGATGAAAGCCAAGTTTCAAGTTTGGCATGATCAAAATTTAAAAATGCATTGTAATGTGTTGAGTTCGAAAAATGCTATGCAATATTAAAAATATGGCTTTTCTAAAAGTGTCGCAAAGCTAAAAATTGAAATTTTTAAGTCCAAAATCAAAATTTTAAAGAAAAGAAAACCAAGCATTTAATTGAAAACAACCATTTCAAAGAAAAATCCCAAGTATAAAATTCTTCAAAAAATTTTGGAGACTGGAAGATGATGGCTTAAGCTAAAGCAAGAAATAATTCAAAGATGAGTCCAAACGCAATCTCTTGATCAAATACAAAGTTTAAGTCACTTATCATCATGAATATCATTGTGACCAAGAAAATAGAATCTAAGTGGAAATCAAAAATCAAAGAAGATGATAAAGATAGAATAAGGGTAACCCCCAAAGATTCAAAATCTTGGGCATGTTGTCATATGTTTAATTGGTGTTATTGATAGTTTAGGTAGTTAGTTCAAGATTCTATTTTCATCTTGAATTTATGTCTCTAGATATATTTAAGCTATTTGGACAAAATATTGGATGTATTTATGAAATGAGTGTTTTTAAAAACTTTGGTGAAGGACAAGGTCCTTCTACGTGTTAAGTAAGTTGATGAAAATTTCAACATGATAAGCTAGTATAACATTGTTTGGTATTTTATGTAGGATAAAAATTCTAAATGCTACTATTGCTCTACAGTTCTTATAGTAATGGCCAAATATGGAACTTGTAAGCATGAGTTAAGCCATGATGAATTAAAGACTTATGAAATTATGTTATAGATCTTGCTAACTAATGCAGTGGTGTTTTGTATGTTGTATACCTAATTTTAAGTTTTTTAACCAAATATTGGATGCATTAAGTAATGGATGTTTCTAAAAATTTGGTTAAGGACGGGGTCCTTTTATTTGTCATGTAAAATTATGAAAACCTTAAGATTGTGCATTGGTAGAAGACTATCTGATGTTTTTTGTTGTGTCAAAAACATGGATGATTTTAAGGAACCATACTTATTTAAAAGTGTGTAAATGTTGGCGAATATTACCAATTCTTAAAACGCCAACTATAAAATGATTGGCGATATTTTTTTTAAAATATTTTAATTTCCAAGAATTTTATATCGTTTATATAATAATTTGGCGATTTTTACGATGAAAAAAAATTACCCCATCAAAATTGGGCGAAACAGGGCTTCAAAAAATGCAAAATGGCGAATGTTTTTTGGGAGAAAAACATGGAAAAATAGCCCACTAGGATAAAATTCGCCCCTAAAATTATCCCTGGTCAAAAATTCCTAATGTTATTGTTTCTCTGTCATTCTCACAACATGCCCAAGATATGATCATATAAGCATGAGTTAAGTCCCAATGAATTGGAGACTTGTGAAATATGTTGCAACTATGAGTACCTAATTCAATTATGTTTTGGTGCTGTATATACAGTGTATATAATATATCTATTAGAGAACAATGCTAGAGTTGTAATTTTAGCTACATATAACTTGTTTTAATTGTGTATTTTACCTTTGTTGACCTCTAAAATTGAAATTTATTACTATCCTTACGCTTGATCTTCATGCTTGATAATTGTGTTGTGCTAATTGAGTTGTCTTAGGAATTTTGATGTTAATGTCATTCTAATATAATGGAATTATATGACACCATTTTCAACTACTATCTCTTATGATGGTTTATTATTTCTCTAACACATATGGGATATTATTGTATTGCATAAGATTTCATTAAGTTCAGTCTACATTGTAACTCATTGAATTCAATTAGCAAGATATAACTCCTTTTAATTATGTTGGTTGAGCTCTATCAATTGTGTCCCTATTAAGATCAAGGGCATACATGCATTGTATGTCAACATGTAAGTAGTTTAAGCTCACAATCAATTGTCATAAAAATATGTTGAGGCCTCAACTAGCCCTAGGTCCTTAGACATAGGGACCCTACTTTTTTGTTTCAATGCTTCCTCTTACTTTACACTTTTGGTGATGTTTATTTGAAGTTTTGAACACTGACAGGCTTCAAGTATTTTTAGATTTGATTAGTTGTGACATGCTTGACCCTTTCCTAAGAGATTAAGTATATTAGGCATTACCTTTTGGGGTTTTCTTCAGTAAAAGTAAACTCTTTTTTAATTGTCTTTCAATGATGTTTCTCATCTTCCATTTTTTGAGCTTAAATCTTTATATTCAAATCTAGGTGGAAATAAAATCTTTGCATTTGAATTTTTCTTGTTGATAACTCATGTATAGTATTAGCATTCGAAATTTTTCAAACATTACCTATTAGTTCATTGACTCCTTTATAAATACGTATCTTTCAAATATGTCCAATCCATTCATCGATCTCCTTTTAACTTTCTTCTTTCAAATGTGATTGATGCATCTTCATTAGGCTCCTTTGAAAATTATTATTTGAGTCATCCTTTAAAGCCACTTTAACAATTTCACCAGATCTCTTTAAACTTTTTAAGAAAGCACAACTTTCCAAATGCCCTGATGATGGAATGGACTTCCAAAAATATATATGTATTTAGTTATTCAATGATTATTTTTACAAGAGAATGAGAGGAATTAAATACTATGGAAGAGAGACATCAGGCCGGTGTGTATTTCTAATGCCGACATTTAACTAATAATAATAATGATAACAAATATTATTTAAATCATTCAATTTACTAATTTTCTCTACTTATATTACAAGTCATCCCTCTCTGAGATACTTCGTACATGAAGTATTGGTAAGGATAGGTGTCGTGAACGAAAATTATTCATTTTCCCAAGTATCTTCTTCATCAAGTAATTTTTTCCTTCCACTTAACAAGGTATTCATTGACGAATCTGGAACAAAGTGTGTTGGTTTTAATCTCTAATATTCATTCATTTTCTACCACCAATTTTCCTTCATCATCTAGCATAGGTAATTCTATTTGTATGTGAGTAGTTGGACCCAATTTCTTTTTTAAGTAAGACACATGGAAAACGTCATGTGTTTTCCCTTTATTAGGAATGTCCAAAGCATAAGCCACTTCTCCTACTAGCTTCCTTACTTGATATGGTCCATAAAACCTTGGCGCAAGTTTATGATTTTTGGATTTTTTAATTGAAGTTTGTTTGTATGGTTGGATTCAAACAAACACCCAATCACCTACTTCGAATTCTCGATCATTTCTTTCGGTGTCGGCTTGTTGCTTCATGCAGTTTCTTTCTTGTTCAAGATGACTCTTCAAAATATGGATGACCTCATCAGATGTCACTAGATAGTCTTTCAGCACTGGAATGTTCAAGTTGTTGATAACATATTCCTTCATCGTAGGAGGAGGATACCCATATAAGTCTTCAAAAGGGGACATTTTTGTTGTTTTATGATACGTACTATTGTACCACCATTCTGAAAGGTGGATCCAATGTACCCATTGAGTCTTCGAGTAATTTATAAAATTCCTATAGTATCCTTCAAGGCATTTATTTACGACTCAAGTCTATCCATCTATCTAGGGATGGTAAGAGGTCCTCATTGTTAATGAAGTCCCTACCTGGTTGAACAATTCCTTCCAAAAATTTCCAATAAATTTAGGGTCCTTGTCACTAACGATAACATTGGGAAACCCTGCATGGAGCTTAAATACATTCTTTACATAACTATCTTTGACTTGGATAGCCTTTTCTTTTGATGAAATACTAATTAAGTGACTGTATTTTTTTAATCGATTAATGACTATGAATATACTATCATTTCCTTCTAACATACGAAGATAGGTGATAAAATCCATGGATATTTGTGACCATTTCTCAGATGCGATATGTATGGCTTGGAGAAGCCCAAGAGGATCCACTGTTTCAAACTTCTGCCTTTGACAAGTATCACATTTAGCCACATATTTCTGGATATCATTCTTCATTCATTTCCAAAAGAAGGACTAACATATATAATGGTATGTTTTAAAGAATACAACATGGTCGGTTGTCGAAGAATCATTGTTCTCTTTTTAAGACCTAAATTTTGAATTTTGACGAACTAGGTAAATATATCCTTTGTTTATACCATAATATGTCTTTCTCCCATGAGTATTTGGAGTTTATTTCCTTGTTACTTTCAACTTCCTCGATTAGTTTCCTTGTCTCTGGGTCTTTCACATACTTAGTTTGGACTCATGAAATCCATTCACGAATAACTAAGGAAATGGCACGTATGGAGGCACCACTTTCATGCTTACTTGATAAGAAGTATGCGACGATATTTTCCTTACCCTTTCTATACAAAATGTCAAAATAAAAAACCCGTATTTTCCTCACCCATTTTTGTTGTTTTGGAGAGATCTTTTTCTGGGCTAGGAAATACTTTAGGTTGTTGTGGTATGTTTTAAAAAGAGATTTTCCCCCAAAAAAATATTACTTCCACTTAACCATGGTTTTTAGAGTAATAATACAGCTTAGTACCATGATTATACACCTAGGACACATTTCATTATCCTTCATGCTATATCCTATGGTCAAGACTTAGGCTATTTACTATAGTTGAGGCACTCCACTTTGATCATTTAGACTATCAGGCCCCCTCATTAATGGAATACTAGTCTTGGTGCACCCTCCCATCCCTATATTCTTGGAATGTGTTTGACCTTGGGCGCTAATGCATGTTTGTGGTGGTTTTTGGCCTTCCTTGGGCATTTATTGCCTCCTAGAGCCACTCCCACTCACCCATATGCTCACCCACACCTAGCATTCCTTCATTTATGTTCCAACATGTTTCATCCTTCTTTACACTAGCATTCATGGCCATTTGGGATGGTTAGTGAGTTGATTAGTCCACCAAGGGGGGTTTGAGGGTCAAATCATAGTATGACACATGTATGCATCCAGATGGCCTCCAAAGGCTAACAATTTCCCCTTAATGTAATATAAACATGATCCAGACATATTTACATGTTGGACAGTCATAATAATATCAGTTATTGACTACATTTGTGTATGATATTTTCACTCTTTCTGATGTTTTGTGCATAATTTGTGTGTAATATCGAATTGTGAGAATCCCCTCGGCTCCTAGATCCTACTGTGAATAAATTTTCACTTGGTATCGAAGATATTTGGAGCTGAAAATCAAAATAAGATCGTTTGAGTTGTTATTTAGGGCATTTTCCAGAGAAATTCGAGTGTTTGTGTTGCAGGTACAATCAACAGTTTATCACTCATTGCACAAGAAGAAATGGAGTAGACTCATGTATTGCTAACCCCATTCAACTATTTTGAGTGGAAGTCCGAGATAGTGATCCTTCTAAGGTCAAAAGGTCTGTACAAAGTCACCATGGGGGCTGAAGTCGAACCCAACTCTACTTTGGAGAAATCAAAGTACCTCAATAGGATTGATGAAGCATTTGGAATGCTTTGTCTCAGCATTTCGAGAGACTTACTCTTTCATGTAGACAGTATGACAAATACCAATGAATTATGGATCAATCTTGAGGCATTGTTTGGGAATGCTAATGAGATGTGAGGTCACTATCTTGAAAATGAGCTAATCTAGTGAGTCTAGCTCACTATGAGACAATCCAAGACTTCTTCAACAAGTTCAAATCATTGGTGCTTCAGCTGAAACAATGTGGCATAGAGAATAAAGAGGAGCAACTCATCTTGTTAATACTTTCAAAGCTAGGGCCATAGTATTATGTGTTTGTGTCAACATTCCACTCTAGCAAGCTCACTGCTCAAAATTGGAGGATGCCATCACTAGCAGACTTCATGGAGTCATTAACAAAAGAGAAATACAAGATGGTACAAATGGGAACCATAAATTCCATTAAGTATCAATCCCTTGTTGAAGTTGTTTCAAATCCATCCAAACGCAAGAAGAAATTTGTAGATTCGAAGCAACAAGAGAAGAAGCAGGAGAAACCCAAATATTCAGATGGGGGTTTGAATCCTGCCAAGGACAAGGACAAGAAGAAGAAATAGAAGACCAAATTCACTTATTGTCACAAGGGGTGGAATATAGAGAGTGATTGCATGAAGAATACCATATATATGATGGCGTAGCTGTTTGAGAATAACAACATCCCCCTGCTAGAAGGCAAAAGGAAGAAAGATGGTTGTTTAGGCTTAGACAACAAAGAGAGGTCCCATGCTTTGGTTGTAGGTTCTTCAATTTATTCTTCCTTCATCATAGATTCAAGAGATTCCAAGCACATGGCCTCCATGCAAGATTCCTTCTTGGCCCTGTATCCTTACAGTGGTCCATCCATTCTAATGTTGATGTAATTGTAACTTCGGAATGTATTCACATGTATTTCTTATCTATTATAACCCAATGTTCATTATGGGATTTATTGTAATGTATTTGAGTCATGTCATGCCCCGATGTTCCGATCGGGAAGTTTCTATAATGAGAAAGTCATGTCAAGTCATTGTGGGTAACCCTCTTATTGGTCAAGGGTTAAAGTCCCCATAGTTGTGGGGCCCTTGGGTTATTAGACTATCCTAGTGAAGTCGAACCTAGGTGAGTCGTTATAAGTTGGGGCAATAGTCCCCACCATTGTGTTACCCTCCTATTGGTCGGAGGAGGCAAAGTCCCCACAAGTGGTGGGGAACTAGGGTTATTAGACACTCCTAGAGATGTCAGCTCTAGTAAGTAATTGTTAAGTGAGGCTGACATGTTGGAGTGCACTTCAAGTGAATAGAATAATATAAATAGAGAGTGAGAGCCTCTCTATTTATCACTTGCAACACACATCACTCACTCACTCAAGTGTGGCGCATTAGTGAGGAAGTAAATACATTAGGACTAGACAAGAAGAAGACTACTGCTGTCAGGAGTGCATCTTACTGTTTTGGGGATTTTACTATTTTGGTGCTGATTCTATCTCTAAGGAAGTTGCGGGGATTTCTCCTTTATGGTTTCCCCGAGGAAAACTGTTTGTGTCTCTTGTCTCTTGCGATGTGCTTATGTTTTATAGCTATGCTTGTTATTCTCTCAGTGAAAATATCCTAAGATCATAATGCTAGCTTATATGATGAAAAACTAACATCTAATGGGTGATGATTCAAAGATCCAAGCCAAAGGGATTGGCAGGATTGATCTTGAATATGGGTACTTCAACAATTTATTGTTTGTGCCTAATATAGAAGTGAACCTACTCTCAGTGTATCAGATGAAACACACTAGTGAATCGAAGAGAGTAAAATTTACTCCAAATGCATTGGATATGTCATAAATATCTACAAGAAAAGTTGTAGCATTGAGTTTTGATGACCATGATTAAAGAATGTACGAATTCTCTCACTTTCGCCCCTACTTTCTCGAGGGAATGCGCTCTTGTCACATGCCAATGAGACAAGAAAGTTGTGGCATGAGATATATGGCCATCTCAACTATAGGTACCTCTAGGCATCGAGCAAAGAAGGCATGGTGGAAGGGCTT
Organism: Pseudotsuga menziesii; assembly: GCA_001517045.1. NCBI lineage: Eukaryota > Viridiplantae > Streptophyta > Pinopsida > Pinales > Pinaceae > Pseudotsuga > Pseudotsuga menziesii. The sequence continues at coordinate 272,111 of LPNX010284301.1, read as the reverse complement.
CCTTCTATCAAGTTCTCAAATGGCACATGCAAAGGATGTGCAGTGGGAAAGAATTTTGAGCGCAACTATGAGAAAGGAAAGGAAAGGAGAGATATTCAAGTACTTGGTTTGGTTCATTCAGATCTTATTGAGCCTCTTCCCACACCCTCTTATTGGAATTCAAGGTGTTTTTTGACCTTCATAGATGATTTCTCAAAGTATTGTTGGGTATGTTTTCTCAAACAAAAATCTAAATTTTTTCAGGCCCTCAAAGTTTGGAAAGCCTTGGTTGGGAATGCATGTGGGAACAAGATCAAGGTCCTTAAGAATGACAATGGAAAGGATTATGTGAACAATAATTTTCAAAAACTTTGTGAATAATGTGGCATCCAAATGCAGCATTCGGTTCCCTACACACCATAGTAGAATGGTGTTGCAGAGCGCAGGAACAGGGGTCTCAAGGAGATGGCAACCTATATGGTGGAAGCAAAGGATTTGAATCCTAATCTATGGGCTGAAGATATCAACCATGTTTCATGTGTTAAAAACATATATCCTAATAAATATTTGGATGGAAAAACCCCATATGAGGCTTGGTGTGGTCACAAGCCAAGTGTTTCTCATTTTAGGGTCTTTGGCTCAAAGGCTTGGGATAGGATTATATCATAGAATACAAAGGCATTGCAACCTCAAATAAATGATTCCATCATGGTTGTATATGTTGTATATGAAAATGGCTACAAGCTCTTTGATCCCTCATCTTAGAAGACATTCATTGAAAGGAGTGTATAGTTTGAAGAAGACCTCATGCAAGAGACCGAACTAGCTCATGGGGAATGCTCACATCCTCCACTCCATGATGATGTAAGTGATGAATCCTTCTCTGATTTTTCTGATTCTGATATTGATGATGATTTTTATGACATGCATTCAGATCATGACTCACCCATTTGGCCAAAGTTGGCTGAGAAAACCATTGAAGCAGCTAGGAATCTAGCTGGTGATCCACTAGATTCTAGGAAGACTAGATCTCAATTCCACAATTCCTATTCTACCTGTGAATTGAGTATTTCTGATATAATGCTTCATTATGGTTGGATATGGTACTCAAACATATCAGGAATCATCAATTGGCCCAAGGTGGAAAACAGCCATGTAAGAAGAGTTCAAATCATTGCAAGACAATGAGACTTGGGAATTGGTTCCCTTTCCCTCCAAGAGGAAACTAGGGAAATGCAAGTGCATCTATAGGAAAAAAGTGGTTGCTGATGGTTCAAAGATAAATTATAAGGCCAGGCTGGTTTCTAAAGTATTCTCTCAAGTTCAAGGAGTGGGCTATATAGAGACATTGGCACCGATTGCAAAGATGGACTCTATTATGCTAGTTTTAGCCATTGTTGCATCTAAGCACTGGGAGGTTCACCACATTGATGTGAAGAGTGAATTTATTCATGGTGATCTTCAAGACAAGATCTATATGCAGAAACTTGAAGGTTTAATTGAGTATCCTTCACTTGTATTCATTTTAAAGAAGTCTCTCTATGGCCTCAAGCAAACCCTTAGGGCTTGGTATGCCAAGATGGACAATTTTCTGCTTTCACTTGCATTTGAAAGATCTAAATATGATCCTGATGTGTATTTGAAGCATGTTGGTGGCTTATTGCAGGTCATAGTGTTGTATTTTGATGAAATTCTGATTACATGTAGTTGCGCTAAAGAAATTGGATCAATTAAGTATTCTTTGCACAGTGAATTCTCCATGACTGACCTTGGCTTGTTGACTCAATTTATTGGATATGAAATTGAGCAATATGAAGAAGGGATAAATGTAATCAAACCAAATTATGTTGAATACCTGTTATTAAATTTGAAAATGGTTGAATGTAAGGAATCCAAGTTCCCATTCCTCTCAATAATAAAACTAGGTGAATTTGGTGCATCGCCATTGGTGGACAGCTCGTTGTACAGACAACTAATTGAGAGTCTATTGTATCTTACACACTCTCGACCAAATTTGGAATATGTTGTATGTGTTTTTTCTAGATATATACAGTGCACTCGTGAGATCCATTGGAACTATTCCAAAAGGATCATGCATCATGTGCAAGGAACCAGACACTTCGGGGTACACTATGCTACTGGTTCTCCACTAGAACTATCTGGATTTATTGATTCAGATTGGGATAGAGATTCCATTGACAAAAAATCCAATTCAGGTTATGTATTCATGCTTTCACATGGTCCCATATGCTGGTAAAGTAAGAAACAACACACCATATCCCTCTCTTCAGCTAAGTCCAAGTACAGAGGAGCAGTGAATGCAGCTACACACTGTGTGTGGTTGTAAGGTATTCTTCAGGAACTTGGATTTGCATTTGATTCACCCATGGTCATTCGGTGTGACAATAAAAATGAAATAAATTTTTTTGCTGATCCAGTACATAGATAGAGGACCAAACACGTTGAGATACATATGCACTACATCCAGAGCTTCATGCATGAATAGGTGATAGTCTGCAATATTGCCCATCTGTAGAGAAAACTGCCGACATATTCACCAAGACCTTCATAGAGAAGACATTCACCTATCTGATATCTCTTCTTGGAGTGGGTGAAACATGGTGATGTCTGATATTCACTTTCATATTTTTCTCCATGTCCATTTTCTAGGGGAGGTTTTGTTCCCTTGTGGTTTTCCTCCTTACCTTGTTTTACCGGGACTAATAAAAGTTTTGTTGTATGAGGTGACTTGAGCCTTAGTTGCGTAGACATCAATAATATTTTGGTATAAGTTGTACTAATTTAGGCTTAAGGGGGGGTGTTAGAGAAATAATCCACCTTAGTACCATGATCATACACCTAGAACGCATTTCATTATCCTTCATGTTATATCCTATGGTCCATATTTAGGCTATTGATTATTTACTGTAGTTGAGGCACTCCACTTTGATCATTATAACAGTTGAGCTGCTCCACTTTGATAATTTAGACTGAAAGGTGCCCTCATTAATGACAGATCACTCTTGGTGTGCTCTCCCATGCCTGGATTCATCGAATATGTTTGACCTTGGGTGCTAGTGCATGTGTGTAGTGGCTTTTGGCCTTCCCTGGGAATTTATTGCCTCCTAGAGCCACTCCCACTCACCCATGTGCTCACCCATGCCTAGCATGACTTCACTTATGTTCCATCATGCTCCATCCATGTTCACACTAGAAATCATGACCGTTTTGGATGGTTAGTGACCTGATTGGTCCACCTAGGGTGGTTTGAGGGTCAAATCATAGTCTAACACATGTATGCATCCATATGGCCTCCAAAGGCTAACAATTTCTCCCTAATGGAAGATAAACCTGATCCATACATATTTACATGTTGGACAGTCATAATAATATCAGTTATTGACTACATTTGTGTATGATATTTTCACTCTTTCTGTTGTTTTGTGCATAATTTGTGTGTAGTATGTAATTGTGAGAATCCCATTGGCTCCTAGATCCTGCTGTGAATAAATTTTCACACTGCCATGCATTATTTCCAAAATATCATTATCATAATTTGACTTTGTTTTCTCACCTATCTTTAACTTCCGACTTTCGAAAGCGATGGGATGTTTATCTTGGATGAGCACATCTCCTACACTTGTCCCTGAAGCATCACATTCAAGGATAATTTTTTTTGAGAAATCTACAGTTGTTAGTATTGGAGTGGAGGTCATTAGTGTTTTAAACTTTCTAAAAAAAGTTTTTGCATCTTAAATCCCATTTAAAGCATCCTTTTTTAATAATGATGTTAAGGGAGCCACAATTTGTGCATAGTTGCGAACAAATATTCTATAATAACCTGTGAGACAAAGAAATCCCCTTAATGATTTAATTGATTTGGGAGAAGTCCATTTAGTGATTTCCATAATTTTCTTGGGATCAACCTTGATTTCCTCGAATGAGACAATATGCCCCAAAAAATGTTTTTTTTTGGCCCAAAATTGCATTTCACTTTGTTAGCATAAAACAGAAATTCTTCTAGAAGCTTCAATAATGTCTCTACGTGCTTGAGATGTGAGTTCAAGTTTTTTCTATAAACAAGGATATATTCAAAGAATATCATCATGAAATTCCTTAGTTATGGTCGAAACAAGCAATTCATTACTACTCGAAATGTTGCTGGAGCATTGGATAATCCAAATGGCATGACTCAAAATTCGTACAAGCCTTCATGGGTACACCAGGAATTTTTTGGGACATCTTATTCTTGAATTTGGATTTGGTAATACCCTTATTTTAGGTCTAATTTAGAAAAATACTTTTCACCATGGAGCTCCTCCAACAATTCATCGACAAATGGAATGGGGAATTTATCTTTTATGGTGACTTGCTTGATAATCAATGAAAAATATATATGATCAATCCTTCTTCCTCACAAGTATGACTAGCACGGATAAGGGACTCTTACTACATTTGATTATGCCAACATCTAATAATTCTTGCACCAAATGTTCAATCTCTGACTTGTTTCTATGAGATTGTCTATATGACTATTTTTGAATTGGATATGAGCTTAGCATTAACTCTATTATGTGATCTCTAGAACATGGGGGGGAGGCCATGACGAGGATTTTGAAACCCCTATAATTTGTTCTAATTCCCTTGGATCAACATTTTGATTTTCATTAATTGTCCCTTCTATAGCATAGCAATGTAAAAAAAATGCCTGAGCTCTCTTTTTATCATTTTCTCCATCTTGTTTGATGAGACAATTTGGGGAGGGGGGACTTGATATCATAAATCTTGTACTTCCTCCCATTTTCATAAAATCTTATAAATTGTTCTTGTAAGTTTAATCCTACTATCCATGACATTTCCAACCATTGGACACCTAATAAAAAATGTCAACCCCTCCGATTGTCATAGCATACATTGGTTATCTTAATTGGCATTCTTTTATGATTATCTCAACTTTATGGCATTTTCCATCACACGAGGTGGTTTTTTTACCTAGTATTTATATTTGAAAACTAGAGGTAGGGTAGAGGAATATGTTTAATCGTTTTGATACCTTGGAGTCTATCAAGTTGTGTGTACTCCCATTGTCAACCAAAGCACCCACTTTAGCGTTCTTTATATAACCAAACATTTTGAGTGTTTGGGGTTGATATATACCCATGATTGTAGCTACTGAGAATGTTGGGGTGACAATAGCTTCCTTTTTTTTAGATTCATCACTATCTAATTCTATGTCAAAAGGAGACATGTCACCAACTTCTTCATTATTATTGTCATCGTTATATTTTCCGCATAAGAAGAAATTCTTGTTTTTTACATTTATGTCATGGGATCCAATTTGGTGCATTACACTTGCGACACAGATTGTCATCCTTTATCCCATTTGTTCTTAGGTGGCGTGGGATATAAACTGATAAACGTTGTGATTTTTTTCTTCAATTAATTTTTCCTTTTGAAAAGCTTGTTCCACATATTTGACATCTAATAATTTTATCTCATTTTGAATGCTCCATTTCATCCCACCAATGGAAATTTAGAAGAGTTGTTCTTTAGTTATATCTTGGACATGAGTGGCTAGGACCAATAAATTGCTAAAATATTCATCCACGGTTCCTTCGTTTTGTAAATGAGTGAGCTTGGTATATATTTTTGTTAATATTCCATATGCTAAGATATATTATTAGCATTCAATTTCAATTTCATAACAAAAGCATATGGACAAGATCACTGAAAGAAACAGTATCACAAGATCAACACAGATTAACCCTGGGAAAACCCCAATGGGAAAAACGTAGAAAAAGCTTCCTCATATAGATGATCAAAATATAAAAGATAAAACCCTAGACTGATCCTTCTCCTCCTTGCAGCTACAGCTATCTCTCTCTCTTATGCGCTACACAAGTGAGTGTGTGTGTGTAGAAATGAGGAGAGCCTCACTTCTATTTATGTTCTTCTGTTCACTTGACAATTCACTCCAACAAGTCGGCCCCACTAAAACTGAGTGAGCCGACTTCTCTAGGAGGACAAAAACAACTTAATATAATATTAATTAGGATGCTAATGACCCAACTTACAATGGAGGGAATTTCCTCATGACTCTTAGTATTTCTCCCGATAGGATCATCAGGGTATAATGAAATACAAATGATTCTCTTGATCGGAACATCTGGGATAATAAGTGAATACACTTCAAATTTACAATAATTCAACACTCCCCCTTAACGAGAAGGGTATTCTACAACAACATCAACATCAGCAGCAGCAGAAGGAGAGAGAGCATCTTCAACATCATCAGCATGATACATCTATAAATGATAGGAAGCTTTTTCAACATCTTTGACATATAGTCTTCATCTTCAATTTTAGCAGCAACAACACTTTGATCGACAACATCATCATTGGCATTTCAGTCTTCAGTAGCATCATCATCAATAATACTTTGACCTTTTGATCATCATCAGCAGCAGCAGCAATTCTCTGAGCAACATCATCATCACACTCTAATATTTTGATCAGCAATATCATCATCGTCATCATCAATACTTTGAGAAACATCATCATCATCATCATACTCTGCTATTTCGATCAATAACATCATCATCATCAACAACAACCTACAATCCACAATACAAAGATGAAAGTCTTTGGATCACTTTTGGACTTAAGTCCAGGGATGATACAATCCTACCACATTCTCAACAACCGAAGTCGTCAGATACAATTACAGGATAATCACTATGTATCACTTTAGGACTAAGTCCAAGGATGGTGTAATCCTACCACATTCATGGGGACCGAATTCTCTGGATACATTCTGAACAAAAGTTCAGGGATGATGCAATCCCACCACTTTCATAGGGACCAAAGCCTCCAGATACATTCTGAACAAAAGTTCAGGGATGATGCAATCGCACCACATTCATGGGGTCAAAGCCTTCAGATACATTCTGAACAAAATTTCAGGGATGATGCAATCCCACCACATTCACGGGGACCAAAGCCTCTAGATACATTCTAAACAAAATTTCAGGGATGATGCAATCCCACCACATTCACGAGGACCGAAGCCTCTGGATATATTTTGAACAATAGTTCAGGGATGATGCAATCCCACCACATTAATAGGGACTGAAGCCTCTGGATACATTCTAAACTAATCCTACCACATTCATGGGGACCGAAGTCTTCGGATACATTCTGAAAAAAAGTTCAAGGATGATGCAATCCCACCACTTTCACAGGGACCGAAGCCTCCGTATACATTCTGAACAAAAGTTCAGGGATGATGCATTTTAAGTCCCCATCCCTTCAACCGGTGAAGAGGATGTGATGGCTACCACATGCAGCTGGGCAAACAGTCCCATGAACACAAACAGGGATAAGTGCTGATATTCAAAAGCTTAACTACCTGCATAACAGGTCACATTGAAGCAAAACATGCACAGTCCCCATGAAGATGAACAACAGCAATGCTGAAATGATAAATCTTAAGAATGATACATATCAAGATGCAGAAAACATACAAAATGCACAATTATTCAACAATCAGCAGAAGCAAAATATTCATTCTAGCCTAGAACATGTTCATCATTTCTCATGAAACAGTAGATTAATTGCAGAGATGAAATAAATCCGAAGTACTTATCTTTTAATGAAGAACTCACCCCGCAACCAGCTACGTCGCTGCAACGTTCCACCCAACCATAGGCTAGCGTGCTCGTCAATCTCTCAGCACACTACCACCCCTGAGCTGGGCATGAATTCCTCAAGGAATAAGGGGCAATATAGGCTTACACATAGCTAAGGGACCAAATCAACAAACCAACACAGCTGGGTTTAACAGGCCTTCAACAGATTGGCCAAGCCAGTACATTCCAAGGGGACAACCACTGCATACCTGCAGCAAAACAACTTCATTCATAGCTCTGTGATGAAGGCAAAGACAACCGAGGATAATCCCAAACAAACGATGAGCACAGCTCAAGCCCACAAGGCAACATAGAGTTGTTCTTGGCCCTAGCATGGCCAAAACAACTCAGCAACAACACCCAAACTAGGGTACTTCAACAACCCAACTTCACAATAAAAACGGTGGCAACTATACATAATCCCAAAACAGGGGCATTGTTGATGACGGACAACGGCTCAAAACACAGTTGGACACCACAACCAACAAAACGTGAGAAGAAAACCCATGCACAGTCCGAAATGAAAACAGAGATCGGACTCTCAACAGCATCCAACAGTCGTGGAAGAGCAACAACAACCCAAATCATGGGTTACACAAATAGCAAGCCTGAATCACGGTTTAAACCAACAGCAAGGCAGAAATCGTGGATTAAAGCCACGGTCATTCACATACTATCAGAAATCGGGCCCCTTGAGGCCGTTTCACCTGCTCGCTGCATGCACAACCAAGAAGAGCCGCGACTGGTGCTTGAGGAAGATGAACTAACCTCCTCCTGCGCATCCCTTTGTGAGCATGAATAGATCCCTTATGCGCGCGGATGAACAGACTTTGGCTATGTGTGAGGAAGAACCGACCCTCGAGAGAATGAACATACCACCCTTGTGAAGGTTGGAAAACGTGGGAGAGAAGAGTGAATGTCGTCGTGGGTGGAGTGGGCACGTGAGCAAGGGACTGACAGTCCTTCCACCCCACTCCTAAAGACAATAACTACCTCAACCATCACCAGCCATTCAACAATAACTCCCCAACTAACAAAACAAAGCATTGAAGAGGTTGGATGAGACAAGGGAAGGTGGCAAACACACAAGGTAGCAACACATGGGCTTTTCCCCCATAACCAAGGTTTGACATCCCCCACCCCTTGTCCTTTGGAACCATTCCCTTTTCATTCAACGTTGCGCTGCCATAGCTGGTTGTGTTTTTAGTTTTATTTGATGTGAGTGTTTACATGATGCCGAATTATAATGTGTCAAATAGCACGATATACCATCGACAACTATCCCTATTGCCGAAACATACATAACCAAATCGATGGTGGGGCTTTTGCCTTTAGCTCCTTGCCATGATTAATTACATTATATACATCATGCAAATGGGGTCAAAACCGGGACGTTACAATGCAATCCCACCACATTCATGGGGTCGAAGGCTCTAGATAAATTTTGAACAAGAGTTCAAGGATGATGCAATCCCACCACATTCACAGGGACCGAAGCCTCCGAATACATTCTGAACAAAATTTTAGGGATGATGCAATCCCACCACATTCACGGGGACTGAAGCCTCTAGATACATTCTAAACAAAATTTTAGGGATGATGCGATCCCACCACATTAACGGGGACCGAAGCCTCTGGATATATTCTGAACAAAATTTCATGAATGATGCAATCCCACTACATTCTCGAGGACCGAATTCACCGAATCACTTTAGAACGAATGTTCAAGGATGATACAATCCTTATTCTTTCTCAAAGACATAAGTGTACGGATCACTTTAGGATAGATGTCCAGGGATGATACACTCCCACTACTCCCCCTTTCAAGGAAGGTATTTTCGAACAACACCAAGATTGTCTCAAAAGTATTCAAACTTTACTCGAGATAGAGGCTTCGTCAACACATCAGCAACTTGTTCATCGGTACTCACAAACTGGAGCTTTATGGCTCCCTTCTACATCATATCTCGGATGTAGAAATACTGAATTTATATGTGCTTCGACCTATTGTGGAACATTGGGTTCTCCGTCATCTTTATACAACTTTGGTTATCACATAGAATCATGGTAGTATCCAACTCCAGGTTGAATAAACCTGACATCGGCTTCTGAAGCCGTATGGCTCCACAACTAGTAGAGCAAGCTGCTATATATTCTGATTCAGCCGTGCTAAGAGAAAAATTGGACTGAACCATGAAATCATAGCAGACCCTAGATTATAACATCCACCTAATGTACTTCTATCTGAGACACTTCCATCCCAATCTGCATCTGTATAGCCATGCAATCTTTAATCATGGTTTCCTTCATAGTATAGACCAAAGTCTATAGTCCCTTTCAGATATCTCATCACATGCTTTGCAGCTGCGAAGTGAATACGTCTAGTTTGAACTAGATACTGACTCAAGGTGTTCACAACAAAACAAATGTCTGGTCTAGTATTTTTTAGATACATCAAATACCCAATAATCTATTTGTATTGAGTCACATCCACCAATTCTGATGATTTCTCAGCCAACAACTTTAGGTTGGTATCCATGGGTGTGGCCATGGCTTTACATTCCAACATATCAAATCTTTTCAATATTTCCACTGCATACTTTCCCTGGTTGATAAAGATTCCTTCTGAGTTCCGCCATACTTCCAGACCTAGGAAATAATGCATTAAACCAAGGTCTTTCATTTCAAATTATTCAGCGAGCTTCTTCTTGCATTCCACAATCTATTTCCCATTCCTTTCCAAAAATAGATAATCTACATACAGTAATAGTATGACATGTTCATCTTGTATAACCTTTTAGTAAAGGTTAGGATCGGCTTTACTCTTGGTAAAGTCTATGCTCATTGGGAAACTATCTATCATTCCATACCAAGCTCTGGGAGCTTGCTTTAGACCGTACAAGGCCTTCTTCAACTTGCATATGTGAGTCCATCTATCTTCAACTTCAAATCCTTGTGGATGTTCTATGTATACTTCTTCTTCAATCACACCATTTAGGAAGGCTGTCTTCACATCCATCTAGCGTAAGTCCCACTTCATCATGGATGCAAGTGCCATGATAGCTCTAATCAAAGTATATCATGCTACTGGTGCAAATGTTTCCTCATAATCAATTCCCTCTTTCTGAGAGAAACCTCTGGCCACAAATCCTACCTTGTACTTCTCGATACTTCCGTCAGCTACATGGCTTATCTTGTAGATCCATTTGGAGGATACTACACTCTTGCCTTCTAGTTTGGGAACTATATCCCAAACATCATTCTTCATTATTGATCGGTACTCTTTCGTCATTCATTCTATCCACTCTTTCTTCTATACAGCTTCTTCGTAGTTTGTTGGTTCTTGATCTACGAGATCACACATCAGAGCTACATAGTTGGAAAATGTATTGGGCTTCTTGCTTATCCTCATGGAGCCTTCAAGAGCTCCATATTTTTCTGCTTCTTGTATCATTTATCTTGCCCAAGCATACTTTATATTCCATGATATTTCCATCGTAGGGGGTTCTTATGGTTCTTTCATATCAAATTCTTCAGGTGCTTCATCGTCAGGGAGGAATGTATCCTCTACATTTCTGGGAGGTGCATCTTCCTCATACACTTCTTCATGTTGACATTTTCTAGATCTCTTGAGGGCTTCTTCTTCATCGAATGTTACATCTATACTGATTTTCATGTGATGGAATCCAGGAATCTAAATTCTGAATGCCTTGGACACTTCACAGTATTCAACAAATATTCCCTTCTTTCTGGAGGAGTCCAACTTGGTTCTTTTCTCTTTCGGTATATGAACATATACTGGACAACTAAATATCTTGAGGTGACTTACCTCGGGCTTCTTTCCTATGAACATCTCTTCTAGAGTCTTGAATCCAATAGCACTGTAAGATATTCTATTATGTACATAGACAATAGTTCTTGCTACTTCTGCACATAGATGCATTGGAAGATCTTGATCATATATCATTGTCTTCACTGCCTCCATGATGGTTATGTTCTTTCTTTCCGCAACACCATTTCATTGAGGATTGTAGGGAGTCGTAATTTCCCTCTTGATTCCACCATATTTGCAAAAGGATTCAAATTCTTTTGAAGTATACTCTCCACCATTGTCTGATCGGAGTGTCTTTATTCTCTTGTCTGAAATATTCTCTAGCAAGGCTTTGAATTCCTTGAATTTCTCAAACACCTCTCTCTTTTCTTTCAAGAAGTATATCCATGTCTTTCTTGAATAGTCATCAATAAATGTAATATAATATTCAAAACCACTCAAATATGTGGATGACATTGGACCACACACATCTGAATGAATCAATTCCAACGTACCTTTAGTTTTTTTTTCACTCTTCGGAAATGGATTCTTGATATTCTTTCCTTTCGCACATCCTTTGCAAATGCCTTCATGGTTGATCTTCAAGTCCAGTAGTTCCATCACTAATTTGTTCACATGAGGTAGTGCTTTGTAATTAATGTGGGTAAGACTTCTATGCCACATTTCACTAGGGTTAGTGGACTCATGAACAAGGGTTGCTTCTTAATGT
>LPNX010284301.1:245864-258431 GCA_001517045.1 Pseudotsuga menziesii | reverse complement strand
CAATAATTACCATTGTTAACAGCCGAGGAAGGGAAGACTCGAATTACACAGAGTCATAATATTTACAAGTTTATAAAACCTTCTCGTAATCGAGACAGAGCTCGAAGCTAAAAGGAAACCTTTTAAACCAAGTATATTACTCTGTCAGGCCGATAGACTTAAGACTTAACAAATCTACTTCACCCAGCTCATGGTCATTTACACCTAGAATTGTGGCCAGGGTTTGTAAGACAAACTAACATTTAATTTATAAAAAATTTAATATTGTATTAACATCTATAAAATCATGTATATTTATCAGTATATTCGAAAATAGAGAACCGTTAAAATCATGAACACAAGAAAACCCCACATATTAAGAAACGGAATATATCAAATGGCACATGCAAAGGATGTGCAGTGGGAAAGAATTTTGAGCGCAACTATGAGAAAGGAAAGGAAAGGAGAGATATTCAAGTACTTGGTTTGGTTCATTCAGATCTTATTGAGCCTCTTCCCACACCCTCTTATTGGAATTCAAGGTGTTTTTTGACCTTCATAGATGATTTCTCAAAGTATTGTTGGGTATGTTTTCTCAAACAAAAATCTAAATTTTTTGAGGCCCTCAAAGTTTGGAAAGCCTTGGTTGGGAATGCATGTGGGAACAAGATCAAGGTCCTTAAGAATGACAATGGAAAGGATTATGTGAACAATAATTTTCAAAAACTTTGTGAATAATGTGGCATCCAAATGCAGCATTCGGTTCCCTACACACCATAGTAGAATGGTGTTGCAGAGCGCAGGAACAGGGGTCTCAAGGAGATGGCAACCTATATGGTGGAAGCAAAGGATTTGAATCCTAATCTATGGGCTGAAGATATAAACCATGTTTCATGTGTTAAAAACATATATCCTAATGAATATTTGGATGGAAAAACCCCATATGAGGCTTGGTGTGGTCACAAGCCAAGTGTTTCTCATGTTAGGGTCTTTGGCTCAAAGGCTTGGGATAGGATTATATCATAGAATACAAAGGCATTGCAACCTCAAATAAATGATTCCATCATGGTTGTATATGTTGTATATGAAAATGGCTACAAGCTCTTTGATCCCTCATCTTAGAAGACATTCATTGAAAGGAGTGTATAGTTTGAAGAAAACCTCATGCAAGAGACCGAACTAGCTCATGGGGAATGCTCACATCCTCCACTCCATGATGATGTAAGTGATGAATCCTTCTCTGATTTTTCTGATTCTGATATTGATGATGATTTTTATGACATGCATTCAGATCATGACTCACCCATTTGGCCAAAGTTGTCTGAGAAAACCATTGAAGCAGCTAGGAATCTAGCTCGTGATCCACTAGATTCTAGGAAGACTAGATCTCAATTCCACAATTCCTATTCTACCTGTGAATTGAGTATTTCTGATATAATGCTTCATGATGGTTGGATATGGTACTCAAACATATCAGGAAGCATCAATTGGCCAAAGGTGGAAAACAGCCATGTAAGAAGAGTTCAAATCATTGCAAGACAATGAGACTTGGGAATTGGTTCCCTTTCCCTCCAAGAGGAAACTAGGGAAATGCAAGTGCATCTATAGGAAAAAAGTGGTTGCTGATGGTTCAAAGATAAATTATAAGGCCAGGTTGGTTTCTAAAGGATTCTCTCAAGTTCAAGGAGTGGACTATATAGAGACATTGGCACCGATTGCAAAGATGGACTCTATTATGCTAGTTTTAGCCATTGTTGCATCTAAGCACTGGGAGAATCACCACATTGATGTGAAGAGTGAATTTATTCATGGTGATATTCAAGACAAGATCTATATGCAGAAACTTGAAGGTTTAATTGAGTATCCTTCACTTGTATGCATTTTAAAGAAGTCTCTCTATGGCCTCAAGCAAACCCTTAGGGCTTGGTATGCCAAGATGGACAATTTTCTGCTTTCACTTGCATTTGAAAGATCTAAATATGATCCTGATGTGTATTTGAAGCATGTTGGTGGCTTATTGCAGGTCATAGTGTTGTATTTTGATGAAATTCTGATTACAGGTAGTTGCGCTAAAGAAATTGGATCAATTAAGTATTCTTTGCACAGTGAATTCTCCATGACTGACCTTGGATTGTTGACTCAATTTATTGGATATGAAATTGAGAAATATGAAGAAGGGATCAATGTAATCCAACCAAATTATGTTGAATACCTGTTATTAAATTTGAAAATGGTTGAATGTAAGGAATCCAAGTTCCCATTCCTCTCAATAATAAAACTAGGTGAATTTGGTGCATCGCCATTGGTGGACAGCTCGTTGTACAGACAACTAATTGAGAGTCTATTGTAGCTTACACACTCTCACCCAAATTTGGAATATGTTGTATGTGTTTTTTCTAGATATATACAGCGCACTCGTGAGATCCATTGGAACTATTCCAAAAGGATCATGCATCATGTGCAAGGAACCAGACACTTCGGGGTACACTATGCTACTGGTTCTCCACTAGAACTATCTGGATTTATTGATTCAGATTAGGATAGAGATTCCATTGACAAAAAATCCAATTTAGGTTATGTATTCATGCTTTCACATGCTCCCATATGCTGGTCAAGTAAGAAACAACACACCATATCCCTCTCTTCAGCTAAGTCCAAGTACAGAGGAGCAGTGAACACAGCTACACACTGTGTGTGGTTGTAAGGTATTCTTCAGGAACTTGGATTTGCATTTGATTCACCCATGGTCATTTGGTTTGACAATAAAAATGAAATAAATTTTTTCGCTGATCCAATACATAGATAGAGGACCAAACACGTTGAGATACATATGCACTACATCCAGAGCTTCATGCATGAATAGGTGATAGTCTGCAATATTGCCCATCTATAGAGAAAAGTGTCGACATATTCACCAAGACCTTCATAGAGAAGACATTCACCTATCTGATATCTCTTCTTGGAGTGGGTCAAACATGGTGATGTCTGATATTCACTTTCATATTTTTCTCCATGTCCATTTTCTAGGGGAGGTTTTGTTCCCTTGTGGTTTTCCTCCTTACCTTGTTTTACCGGGACTAATAAAAGTTTTGTTGTATGAGGTGACTTGAGCCTTAGTTGCGTAGACATCAATAATATTTTGGTATAAGTTGTACTAAGTTAGGCTTAAGGGGGGGTGTTAGAGAAATAATCCACCTTAGTACCATGATCATACACCTAGAACGCATTTCATTATCCTTCATGTTATATCCTATGGTCCATACTTAGGCTATTGATTATTTACTGTAGTTGAGGCACTCCAATTTGATCATTCTAACAGTTGAGCTGCTCCACTTTGATAATTTAGACTGAAAGGTGCCCTCATTAATGACAGATCACTCTTGGTGTGCTCTCCCATGCCTGGATTCATCGAATATGTTTGACCTTGGGTGCTAGTGCATGTTTGTAGTGGCTTTTGGCCTTCCCTGGGAATTTATTGCCTCCTAGAGCCACTCCCACTCACCCATGTGCTCACCCATGCCTAGCATGACTTCACTTATGTTCCATCATGCTCCATCCATGTTCACACTAGAAATCATGACCATTTTGGATGGTTAGTGACCTGATTGGTCCACCTAGGGTGGTTTGAGGGTCAAATCATAGTCTAACACATGTATGCATCCATATGGCCTCCAAAGGCTAACAATTTCTCCCTAATGGAAGATAAACCTGATCCATACATATTTACATGTTGGACAGTCATAATAATATCAGTTATTGACTACATTTGTGTATGATATTTTCACTCTTTCTGTTGTTTTGTGCATAATTTATGTGTAGTATGTAATTGTGAGAATCCCCTTGGCTCCTAGATCCTGCTGTGAATAAATTTTCACACTGCCATGCATTATTTCCAACATATCATTATCATAATTTGACTTTGTTTGCTCACCTATCTTGAACTTCCGACTTTCGAAAGCGATGGGATGTTTATCTTGGATGAGCACATCTCCTACACTTGTCCCTGAAGCATCACATTCAAGGATAATTTTTTTTGAGAAATCTGCAGTTATTAGTATTGGAGTGGAGGTCATTAGTGTTTTAAACTTTCTAAAAAAAGTTTTTGCATCTTAAATCCCATTTAAAGCATCCTTTTTTAATAATGATGTTAAGGGAGCCACAATTTGTGCATAGTTGCGAACAAATATTCTATAATAACCTGTGAGACAAAGAAATCCCATTAATGATTTAATTGATTTGGGAGAATTCCATTTAGTGATTTCCATAATTTTCTTGGGATCAACCTTGATTCCCTCGAATGAGACAATATGCCCCAAAAAATGTTTTTTTTTTGCCCAAAATTGCATTTCACTTTGTTAGCATAAAACAGAAATTCTTCTAGAAGCTTCAATAATGTCTCTACGTGCTTGAGATGTGAGTTCAAGTTTTTTCTATAAACAAGGATATATTCAAAGAATATCATCTTGAAATTCCTTAGTTATGGTCTAAACAAGCAATTCATTACTACTCGAAATGTTGTTGGAGCATTGGATAATCCAAATGGCATGACTCAAAATTCGTACAAGACTTCATGGGTACACCAGGAATTTTTTGGGACATCTTATTCTTGAATTTGGATTGGGTAATACCCTTATTTTAGGTCTAATTTAGAAAAATACTTTTCACCTTGGAGCTCGTCCAACAATTCATCAACAAATGGAATGGGGAATTTATCTTTTATGGTGACTTGCTTGATAATCAATGAAAAATATATATGATCAATCCTTCTTCCTCACAAGTATGACTAGCACGGATAAGGGACTCTTACTACATTTGATTACGCCAACATCTAATAATTCTTGCACCAAATGTTCAATCTCTGACTTGTTTCTATGAGATTGTCTATATGACGATTTTTGAATTGGATATGAGCTTGGCATTAACTCTATTATGTGATCTCTAGAACATGGGGGGGAGGCCATGAGGAGGATTTTGAAACCCCTATAATTTGTTCTAATTCCCTTGGATCAACATTTTGATTTTCATTAATTGTCCCTTCTATAGCATAGCAATGTAAAAAAAATGCCTGAGCTCTCTTTTTATCATTTTCTCCATCTTGTTTGATGAGACAATTTGGGGAGGGGCGACTTGATATCATAAATCTTGTACTTTCCTCCCATTTTCATAAAATCTTATAAATTGTTCTTGTAAGTTTAATCCTACTATCCATGACATTTCCAACCATTGGACACCTAATAAAAAATGTCAACCCCTCCGATTGTCATAGCATACATTGGTTATCTTAATTGGCATTCTTTTATGATTATCTCAACTTTATGGCATTTTCCATCACACGAGGTGGTTTTTTTCCCTAGTATTTATATTTGAAAACTAGAGGTAGGGTAGAGGAATATGTTTAATCGTTTTGATACCTTGGAGTCTATCAAGTTGTGTGTACTCCCATTGTCAACCAAAGCACCCACTTTAGCGTTCTTTATATAACCAAACATTTTGAGTGTTTGGGGTTGATATATACCCATCATTGTAGCTACTAAGAATGTTGGGGTGACAATAGCTTCCTTTTTGTTAGATTCATCACTATCTAATTCTATGTCGAAAGGAGACATGTCACCAACTTCTTCATTATTATTGTCATCGTTATATTTTCCGCATAAGAAGAAATTCTTGTTTTTTACATTTATGTCATGGGAGCCAATTTGGTGCATTACACTTGCGACACAGATTGTCATCCTTTATCCCATTTGTTCTTAGGTGGCGTGGGATATAAACTGATAAACCCTGTGATTTTTTTTCTTCAATTAATTCTTCCTTTTGAAAAGCTTGTTCCACATATTTTACATCTAATAATTTTATCTCATTTTGAATGCTCCATTTCATCCCACCAATGGCAATTTAGAAGAGTCGTTCTTTAGTTATATCTTGGACATGAGTGGCTAGGACCAATAAATTGCTAAAATATTCATCCACGGTTCCTTCTTTTTGTAAATGAGTGAGCTTGGTATATATTTTTGTTAATATTCCATATGCTAAGATATATTATTAGCATTCAATTTCAATTTCATAACAAAAGCATATGGACAAGATCACTGAAAGAAACAGTATCACAAGATCAACACAAATTAACCCTGGGAAAACCCCGATGGGAAAAACGTAGAAAAAGCTTCCTCATATAGATGATCAAAATATAAAAGATAAAACCCTAGACTGATCCTTCTCCTCCTTGCAGCTACAGCGATCTCTCTCTCTTATGCGCTACACAAGTGAGTGTGTGTGTGTAGAAACGAGGAGAGCCTCACTTCTATTTATGTTCTTCTGTTCACTTGACAATTCACTCCAACAAGTCGGCCCCACTAAAACTGAGTGAGCCGACTTCTCTAGGAGGACAAAAACAACTTAATATAATATTAATTAGGATGCTAATGACCCAACTTACAATGGAGGGAATTTCCTCATGACTCTTAGTATTTCTCCCGATAGGATCATCGGGGTATAATGAAATACAAATGATTCTCTTGATAGGAACATCTGGGATAATAAGTGAATACACTTCAAATTTACAATAATTCAACACTCCCCCTTAACGAGAAGGGTATTCTACAACAACATCAACATCAGCAGCAGCAGAAGGAGAGAGAGCATCTTCAACATCATCAGCATGATACATCTATAAATGATAGGAAGCTTTTTCAACATCTTTGACATATAGTCTTCATCTTCAATTTTAGCAGCAACAACACTTTGATCGACAACATCATCATCGGCATTTCAGTCTTCAGTAGCATCATCATCAATAATACTTTGACCTTTTGATCATCATCAGCAGCAGCAGCAATTCTCTGAGCAACATCATCATCACACTCTGATATTTTGATCAGCAATATCATCATCGTCATCATCAATACTTTGAGAAACATCATCATCATCATCATACTCTGCTATTTCGATCAATAACATCATCATCATCAACAACAACCTACAATCCACAATACAAAGATGAAAGTCTTTGGATCACTTTTGGACTTAAGTCCAGGGATGATACAATCCTACCACATTCTCAACAACTGAAGTCGTCAGATACAATTACAGGATAATCACTATGTATCACTTTAGGACTAAGTCCAAGGATGGTGTAATCCTACCACATTCATGGGGACCGAATTCTCTGGATACATTCTGAACAAAAGTTCAGGGATGATGCAATCCCACCACTTTCATAGGGACCAAAGCCTCCGGATACATTCTGAACAAAAGTTCAGGGATGATGCAATCGCACCACATTCATGGGGTCAAATCCTTCAGATACATTCTGAACAAAAGTTCAGGGATGATGCAATCCCACCACATTCACGGGGACCAAAGCCTCTAGATACATTCTAAACAAAATTTCAGGGATGATGCAATCCCACCACATTCACGAGGACCGAAGCCTCTGGATATATTTTGAACAAAAGTTCAGGGATGATGCAATCCCACCACATTAATAGGGACTGAAGCCTCTGGATACATTCTAAACTAATCCTACCACATTCATGGGGACCGAAGTCTTCGGATACATTCTGAAAAAAAGTTCAACGATGATGCAATCCCACCACTTTCATAGGGACTGAAGCCTCCGAATACATTCTGAACAAAAGTTCAGGGATGATGCATGTCAAGTCCCCATCCCTTCAACCGGCGAAGAGGATGCGATGGCTACCACATGTATCTAGGCAAACAGTCCCATGAACACAAACAGGGATAAGTGCTGATATTCAAAAGCTTAACTACCTACATAACAGCCCACATTGAAGCAAAACATGCACAGCCCCCATGAAGATGAACAACAGCAATGCTGAAATGATAAATCTTAAGCATGATACATATCAAGATGCAGAAAACATACAAAATGCACAATTATTCAACAATCAGCAGAAGCAAAATATTCATTCTAGCCTAGAACATGTTCATCATTTCTCATGAAACAGTAGATTAATTGTAGAGATGAAATAAATCCGAAGTACTTATCTTTTAATGAAGAACTCACCCCGCAACCAGCTACGTCGCTGCAACGTTCCACCCAACCATAGGCTAGCGTGCTCGTCAATTTCTCAGCACACTACCACCCCCGAGCTGGGCATGAATTCCTCAAGGAATAAGGGGCAATACAGGCTTACACATAGCTAAGGGACCAAATCAACAAACCAACACAGCTGGGTTTAACAGGCCTTCAACAGATTGGCCAAGCCAGTACATTCCAAGGGGACAACCACTGCATACCTGCAGCAAAACAACTTCATTCACAGCTCTGTGATGAAGGCAAAGACAACCAAGGATAATCCCAAACAAACGATGAGCACAGCTCAAGCCCACAAGGCAACATAGAGTTGTTCTTGGCCCTAGCATGGCCAAAACAACTCAGCAACAACACCCAAACTAAGGTACTTCAGCAACCCAACTTCACAATAAAAACGGTGGCAACTATACATAATCCCAAAACAGGGGCATTGTTGATGACGGACAACGGCTCAAAACACAGTTGGACACCACAACCAACAAAACGTGAGAAGAACACCCATGCACAGTCCGAAATGAAAACAGAGATCGGAATCTCAACAGCATCCAACAGTCGTGGAAGAGCAACAACAACCCAAATCATGGGTTACACAAATAGCAAGCCTGAATCACGGGTTAAACCAATAGCAAGGCAGAAATCGTGGATTAAAGCCACGGTCATTCACATACTAGCAGAAATCGGGCCCCTTGAGGCCGTTTCACCTGCTCGCTACATGCACAACCAAGAAGAGCCGCGACTGGTGCTTGAGGAAGATGAACTAACCTCCGCCTGCGCATCCCTTTGTGAGCATGAATAGATCCCTTATGCGCGCAGATGAACAGACTTTGGCTCTGTGTGAGGAAGAACCGACCCTCGAGAGAATGAACAGACCACCCTTGTGAAGGTTGGAAAACGTGGGAGAGAAGAGTGAATGTCGTCGTGGGTGGAGTGGGCACGTGAGCAAGGGATTGACAGTCCTTCCACCCCACTCCTAAAGACAATAACTACCTCAACCATCACCAGCCATTCAACAATAAATCCCCAACTAACAAAACAAAGCATTGAAGAGGTTGGATGAGACAAGGGAAGGTGGCAAACACACAAGGTAGAAACACATGGGCTTTTCCCCCATAACCAAGGTTTGACATCCCCCACCCCTTGTCCTTTGGAACCATGCCCTTTTCATTCAACGTTGCACTGCCATAGCTGGTTGTGTTTTTAGTTTTATTTGATGTGAGTGTTTACATGATGCCGAATTATAATGTGTCAAATAGCACGATATACCATCGACAACTATCCCTATTGCCGAAACATACATAACCAAATCGATGGTGGGGCTTTTGCCTTTAGCTCCTTGCCATGATTAATTACATTATATACATCATGCAAATGGGGTCAAAACCGGGATGTTACAATGCAATCCCACCACATTCATGGGGTCGAAGGCTCTAGATAAATTTTGAACAAGAGTTCAAGGATGATGCAATCCCACCACATTCACAGGGACCGAAGCCTCCGAATACATTCTGAACAAAATTTTAGGGATGATGCAATCCCACCACATTCACGGGGACTGAAGCCTCTAGATACATTCTAAACAAAAGTTTAGGGATGATGCGATCCCACCACATTAACGGGGACCGAAGCCTCTGGATATATTCTGAACAAAATTTCATGAATGATGCAATCCCACTACATTCTCGAGGACCGAATTCACCGAATCACTTTAGAACAAATGTTCAAGGATGATACAATCCTTATTCTTTCTCAAAGACATAAGTGTATGGATCACTTTAGGATAGATGTCCAGGGATGATACACTCCCACTACTCCCCCTTTCAAGGAAGGTATTTTCGAACAACACCAAGATTGTCTCAAAAGTATTCAAACTTTACTCGAGATAGAGGCTTCGTCAACACATCAGCAACTTATTCATCGGTACTCACAAACTGGAGCTTTATGGTTCCCTTCTACATCATATCTCGGATGTAGAAATACTGAATTTCTATGTGCTTCGACCTATTGTGGAACATTGGGTTCTCTGTCATCTTTATACAACTTTGGTTATTACATAGAATCATGGTAGTATCCAACTCCAGGTTGAATAAACCTGACATCGGCTTCTGAAGCCGTATGGCTCCACAACTAGTAGAGCAAGCTGCTATATATTCTGATTCAGCCGTGCTAAGAGAAAAATTGGATTGAACCATGAAATCATAGCAGACCCTAGACTATAACATCCACCTAATGTACTTCTATCTGAGACACTTCCATCCCAATCTGCATCTGTATAGCCATGCAATCTGTAATCATGGTTTCCTTCATAGTATAGACCAAAGTCTATAGTCCCTTTCAGATGTCTCATCACATGCTTTGCAGCTACGAAGTGAATACGTCTAGTTTGAACTAGATACTGACTCAAGGTGTTCACAACAAAACAAATGTCTGGTCTGGTATTTGTTAGATACATCAAATACCCAATAATCTATTTGTATTGAGTCACATCCACCAATTCTGATGATTTCTCAGCCAACAACTTTAGGTTGGTATCCATGGGTGTGGCCATGGCTTTACATTCCAACATATCAAATCTTTTCAATATTTCCACTGCATACTTTCCCTGGTTGATAAAGATTCCTTCTGAGTTCCGCCATACTTCCAGACCTAGGAAATAATGCATTAAACCAAGGTCTTTCATTTCAAATTATTCAGCGAGCTTCTTCTTGCATTCCACAATCTATTTCCCATTCCTTTCCAGAAATAGATAATCCACATACAGTAATAGTATGACAGGTTCATCTTGTATAACCTTTTAGTAAAGGTTAGGATCGGCTTTACTCTTGGTAAAGTCTAAGCTCATTGGGAAACTATCTATCATTCCATACCAAGCTCTGGGAGCTTGCTTTAGACCGTACAGGGCCTTCTTCAACTTGCATATGTGAGTCCATCTATCTTCAACTTCAAATCCTTGTGGATCTTCTATGTATACTTCTTCTTCAATCACACCATTTAGCAAGGCTGTCTTCACATCCATCTAGTGTAAGTCCCACTTCATCATGGATGCAAGTGCCATGATTGCTCTAATCAAAGTATATTATGCTACTGGTGCAAATGTTTCCTCATAATCAATTCCCTCTTTCTGAGAGAAACCTCTGGCCACAAATCCTACCTTGTACTTCTCGATACTTCCGTCAGCTACATGGCTTATCTTGTAGATCCATTTGGAGGATACTGCACTCTTGCCTTCTAGTTTGGGAACTATATCCCAAACATCATTCTTCATTATTGATCGGTAATCTTTCGTCATTCATTCTATCCACTCTTTCTTCTGTACAGCTTCTTCGTAGTTTGTTGGTTCTTGATCTACGAGATCACACATCAGAGCTACATAGTTGGAAAATGTATTGGGCTTCTTGCTTATCCTCGTGGAGCCTTCAAGAGATCCATATTTTTCTGCTTCTTGTATAATTTATCTTGCCCAAGCATACTTTATATTCCATGATATTTCCATCGTAGGGGGTTCTTATGGTTCTTTCATATCAAATTCTTCAGGTGCTTCATCGTCAGGGAGGAATGCATCCTCTACATTTCTGGGAGGTGCATCTTCCTCATACACTTCTTCATGTTGACATTTTCTAGATCTCTTGAGGGGTTCTTCTTCATCGAATGTTACATCTATACTGATTTTCATGTGATGGAATCCAGGAATGTAAATTCTGAATGCCTTGGACACTTCACAGTATCCAACAAATATTCCCTTCTTTCTGGAGGAGTCCAACTTGGTTCTTTTCTCTTTCGGTATATGAACATATACTGGACAACTAAATATCTTGAGGTGACTTACCTCGGGCTTCTTTCCTGTGAACATCTCTTCTAGAGTCTTGAATCCAATAGCACTGTAAGATATTCTATTATGTACATAGACAATAGTTCTTGCTACTTCTACACATAGATGCATTGGAAGATCTTGATCATATATCATTGTCTTCACTGCCTCCATGATGGTTATGTTCTTTCTTTCCGCAACACCATTTCATTGAGGATTGTAGGGAGTAGTCATTTCCCTCTTGATTCCAGCATATTTGCAAAAGGATTCAAATTCTTTTGAAGTATACTCTCCACCATTGTCTGATCGGAGTGTCTTTATTCTCTTGTCTGAAATATTCTCTAACAAGGCTTTGAATTCCTTGAATTTCTCAAACACCTCTCTCTTTTCTTTCAAGAAGTATATCCATGTCTTTCTTGAATAGTCATCAATAAATGTAATATAATATTCAAAACCACTCAAATATGTGGATGACATTGGACCACACACATCTGAATGAATCAATTCCAACGTACCTTTAGTTTTTTTTTCACTCTTCGGAAATGGATTCTTGATATTCTTTCCTTTCGCACATCCTTTGCAAATGCCTTCATGGTTGATCTTCAAGTCCAGTAGTTCCATCACTAATTTGTTCACATGAGGTAGTGCTTTGTAATTAATGTGGGTAAGACTTCTATGCCACATTTCACTAGGGTTAGTGGACTCATGAACAAGGGTTGCTTCTGAATGT
>LPNX010284301.1:0-244372 GCA_001517045.1 Pseudotsuga menziesii | reverse complement strand
CAATAATTACCATTGTTAACAGCCGAGGAAGGGAAGACTCGAATTACACAGAGTCATAATATTTACAAGTTTATAAAACCTTCTCGTAATCGAGACAGAGCTCAAAGCTAAAAGGAAACCTTTTAAACCAAGTATATTACTCTGTCAGGCCGATAGACTTAAGACTTAACAAATCTACTTCACCCAGCTCATGGTCATTTACACCTAGAATTGTGGCCAGGGTTTGTAAGACAAACTAACATTTAATTTATAAAAATTTTAATACTGTATTAACATCTATAAAATCATGTATCTTTATCAGTATATTCGAAAATAGAGAACCGTTAAAATCATGAACACAAGAAAACCCCACATATTAAGAAACGGAATATATCATTACTTAGCCATAGGGCTATAAAACCTGTCAATAAGTCGAAGACAGGGAAATACAAATCACGGCATCATGGCCAGAGCAACCCTGCTATAAGCAAGGGCTTAATAACCAAAATACGTAATAACAACTGAGCTAAACATTTAAAAACACCGAAGGAACCGGGGTCGTAATACATCTCCAACTGAAACCCCTTTACCTAATCTGAACAAGCAGGGAAATGCCAAATTGTAACCGGGATTCCCTGTAGGTATTGTTGGCATTTCCAAACATGGGTGGACTCTTTCCAAGCCTGTTTCAAACTGCAATCCTGCAAGCAAACCAAAAGGATTTAGTTAGAGCTGTTTATTCTCTTCATTTAAACTGTAACTAAAAATTGGTAACACTTGTAAAATATTTTTACTTACCTGAAAGTGAAGAATATGGATCCATGGAGGAACGAATCCAGCATAGCAAACCAACACAACGAGCAACCAAAAACCTCATGTTCATAAGTGACAGAGGTGACGGGGCTCACAAAACCTGCTACACTAACGACGGGAGCAGGAGTAAGCTTGGGCAACGGCCACAAAAGAAATCAACACTAAAAATTTTGACAGAGCTACATAACCCTCACGACCGCATAGTGTAACCAGGAAGGAAACCAATGTGAATTGTGTATCTCTCCAATACCAGACTAGAGTGGCAAAGCTTCATTACATAAAATATGGAGCTGGGGAAGAGCACCAGCCAGCCTTCATGGCTGCAGTGAACCAGACGGAGCAAGGACCGAAACCCTCAAAAAATAATAAGGATTTAGGGTTACTTTGGAGGTTTTTAAATCATGCAATGCACTGTGGTGAACAATCCACGTGCCCACCAAATTATTCCATCCACAATGGGTCGAATGACATAGTCTCCACTGCACTGTCGGGTTTTCAAATTATTGTTAATAATCTATACAATTATCACAATGATAATATAGTATGCAAAGTCAAAAAACTTAGCATATCAATTATAAGCATTAAGCCAAACAATGCTGAAGTATGATATTTTTATAGTCTCGTTAAAACCTTTCTTTATTATAAACTTTGGAACCTTCATTGATAATGAACCAAATGATATATTGTATCGTTAACCTTTGATAAATGTAAACAATGAAATCTCTCGACTGTAAAATAATAACTATGGAGAGATCCCTAGTAGGGTATAAGCCCATGAGAACAAGTTAATAATTCTAATAATAATCATGGATTCAATTATACATTGAAGGACTAGGTTAATAGAACTAGTCTTTATGTAAATACTAATGGTGAGAATTTAAAATTATAAATCAACATTTTGTACATAAAAGTATTTACTTTCTAGAATAGATTCTTATTTTTGTAACAAGTCTTTAGTACTAAGATAAACTTCATTGAAGTTGTAATCGTTTGGTCTCCATAAGTAAATAAAGCTCCAAATGAATTCAATCAAGACTAAATTAGTCTTAGTAGTAAAGGATAGTAAAACTATCTAAGAATGCATATAGCATCACTATTATTTATAAATAAATAATATGATAATCAAATTCGTCACATTACTTATGTCATAAAGAAGTTTGGAAGTTCGAATCATAACTTGACGACATTTAGGCAAATGAACAATTGTAAATACAATACAATAATAAGCTGGTAAACTTCCTCTACTGAAGCTTAATAAAAAAGGTAAAGCTAAGCGTTCTGTGTAAGCTTGTTTCTTGAAAGGCCTTAGGTCTGTTTCCATACTTATAAGCAGTGGGTAAATTTTATAAATAGCAATAGCAATAAACTCATGTATCAGCAAGAGTGTTGATATACTAAATCTTAAACTCTAAGAAGAAATAGAAATTAATTTAGCGTAAAGATGGAAAGAAGAATTATCTAACGTAGCAGACATTCTGATAAAATTCAGTCAGTAGGACAAAGATACTAATCATAACGACATGTATTTAAAGTACTATCACAGCTGTAAAACAAGTAAAAGAAACATTACTTACCTTGTAGTGCCTTGAATTCTACTAAGCAAACTTTTACTCTAGCAGTATATTATGCTAAAAGAAGTATATCTGGATTAACTCTTACTAGTTCAAAATTTACCTGTCAAGCCTGTAAGATCCAAAATTCCAGGTAAGTTAGCAATCGCTAAGTAAGCCCCAGTCATAAAGTAACTTCTCACCTACTTGACAAATCAAACCATCAGTACAACTAAAAATAACTGAATGAAAATTATTTTCATCACATCTCGAAATTAAAATAGTATTAATATATATGTTTTTAAGTTAATGGTTACTTTTGTTAACTGTTTCATTCTTTCCATTAGCTACTAGTAGTTATCAAACTGCGACTATAAACAGTTTATGTTACATCAAAAAAAATTTAATTTTTGTGAAAATTTGGGTTTTTGACACCTTTCTTATCTAGAGCTAAGATAGAAAGTAAATTATTCTTTAAACCTGGTACATATAAAACTTCCTTCATCTTTAAGGGATTTCCTGAATCAAGCTTGTAGCTTGCTTCACCGAATCCTTTGATTGGATATTAATAGTCGTCTCCTAAAGATGCTTTCTGAGGAGAGTTATTTTCTTCAAGTTTTGACAGGGTTTTCTTTTGTCCCTTCATGTGCTTTGAAGCACCACTATCAATAAGCCAAGTGTCTTCTTCAGGTGTTATAGACTCAGAGAGTGAAGAGAATAGTACATACTCTTGTGCATCTTCTTCTCTTGCTTGCTTTCTTCAAGGTACTTCCTCCTCTTCTTCTTCATCCTCATCTTCAGCTAGATGTGCATGATGTATTTTTTTGTTGTAGTGCCTCTTCTTGTATTCTTGTCTCCTCAAAGGACAATTTATGGCAATGTGTCCTATCTTATCACAATGAAAACACTAAAAGCTGAAGTAGTCTTTATTGGAGAGACTTTCTCTTGTTCTTTGGAACTTTCTGGGAGGTTGAGACTCCTTTTGGTTTCCATTCTTAAATTTGGGTTGACTTCTTATTCTCTTGGTATGGGTGGCTAGGGATTCATCATCCTCCTTCAGTAGAGATTCTCCATTTTCCACTCTAGTCTCCTCTTGAATACATTTTTTCCATACAACATCAAATTTCATGCTTTTCTTCCTAGCACACATCATCTGGATGAATGACTCCTAGGGTCTAGTGAGACCATTGAGAGCATTTATAACCAATTCATCTTCATCAAGTTTGTCTCCAATGGCTTCTAGTTGTTCCTTGAACTGGGAGACCCTTGTGAAGTAGTCCTAGATGGATTCTCCATGACTCATCTTGGTGGTCTTCAACTGAGCTCTTAGATTCATCTTTATTTTGATGTTTCTTCCTTTGTACATTCTTGCTAGGGAATCATACATTTCTTTTGGACTCTTCTTGGATGACACTTGAGAGATCAAGTGATCATTGATGGAGTCAACAATAATCCTTTGTGCCCTAATTAGATCCTTTCTATGCTTCTCCTTAGCTTCAGCCTCTTCAGGTTCTACAACTTCATCCTTGATATATTTCTCAAGATCATTCTCCTTGAGAATGAGACCAATTCTGCATTTCCATGCTCTGTAATTCTCTATTCCTTCTAGCTTGTTCTCAAGCTTGGTGCTTGGGGCCATCTTGACAGGAGATCACAAAAAATTGAAGATATGGAAAATAAGAAACTGATCTTACCTGGAGATGCGCTTGACTAAGGTGAGTTGATTGGTGTGCTTGGTTTCTAGAGATCTCAAGTCTTCACCTTTCAAATCTGACTTGTGAGATTCAGCACTGCATCTTCTAGCATTTTTTTGGTTCACTCGATCTACAGTTTTTCTAGTGTAGTGTCAAAATAGGGTTTGACTTTCCAGGAGATATGTTCCTCCAAAAACTTCGATCCTCGGCTCAGAATATGCGCTATAGGAGGGAACAAATTTCCATGCACTCAGTTTTTCAAAACTCAAAATTTTCTTGAAACCCTAATTTCTTGTCAAGGAGAGAGAGAGGTCTTTTTCACCTTGTGAAAGCTGTCCTCTTCAGGTTAGCTCTAATACCATTTTAAGATTTCATATGATAAGCTATATTATCAGCATTCAATTTCAATTTCATAACAAAATCATATAGATAAGATCACCGAAAGAAACAAGATCACAAGATCAACACAGATTTACCTTGGGAAAACCCTAATGGGAAAAACCCAGCAAAAGATTCCTCAATATAGATGATCAAAAGATAAAAGATAAAACCCTAGACTAATCCTTATCCTCCTTGTAGCTACATCTATCTCTCTCTCTCATTCGCAACACAATTGAGTGTGTGTGTGTGTGTAGAAATGAGGAGAGCCTCACTTCTATTTATATTCTTTTGTTCACTTGACAATTCACTCCAACAAGTCATCCCCACTAAAACTGACTGGGCCGACTTCTCTAGGAGGAAACAAACAACTTAATATAATATTAATTAGGGTTCTAATGACCCAACTTACAATGGAGGGAATTTTCTCATGAATCTTAGTAGTTCTCTGGATAGGATCATTGAGGTATAATGAAATATAAATGATTCTCCCGATAGGAACATCGGGGATAATAAGTGAATACACTTCAAAGTTACAATAATTCAACAATTTTGGCATCTTCCATGTCTTGAAATCATTTAAAAAAAATTGAAGGTATCCTAGTCTCTCACAAGTCTTCCTCCTTTCATTGTTAAGTCCCGCCACAAGAACTAGTCACAAGCGATTTTATCCATGTACATTGCTACAAAATTCAATTTTTCATCGTCTCCATATATATTGGACATTTCGAAATATATTTTGATTTTGTTGATCCATTGAATTGCGTCTCAATTATTTTCGCCATCAAATCTTAGTAAATCGCTCTTTACTTTGTGAACAACATTGTGGGTTGGCCCCGTATTTGAGATATTGAATCCTTTAAATTGATATTTTAGTGATTGAATTGTTAGCTTTAAGTCTTGGATGTCCTCCTCTTTTTGCTCAAGTTTCTCCAAGAGCTTGTGAACTGAGTCATTTTCTAACTTTATTGATGCATCCTTGTTCTCTAGAGGGCTTCTCTCTATGTTTGGGATTGAGATATACCCATCATTGTAGCAACTGAGAGTGTTGGGGTGACGATAGCTTTCTCTATGTTGGATTCATCACTATCTAATTCTATGTCGAAAGGAGATATGTTTCCAAATTATTCATTATTATTGTCATCAATATATTTTTCGCATAAGAAGATTTTTTATTTTTTACATTTATGTCCCAGGCACCAATTTGGTGCATTACACTTGCGACATAGATTGTCATCCTTTCTCCCATTTGTTCTTAGGTGGCATGGGATATAAAATGACAAACATTGTGATTTTTTTTCTTCAATTAATTTTTCTTTTTGACAATATTGTTCCACATATTTGACATATAATAATTTTATCTCATTTTGAATACTCCATTTCAACCCACCAATTGAAATTTGCAAGAGTCGTTCTTCAATTATATCTTGGACATGAGTGGCTACGACCAATAGCTTGCTAAAATATTCATCCACAGTTCCTTCTTGTTGTAAACGAGTGAGCTTGCTATAGATTTTGGCTTCTTCCATGTCTTGAAATTGTTTAAAAATATTTGAAGGTATCCCAGTCTCTCACAAGTCTTCCTCTTCATTGTTGAGTCCTGTTAGATTTTTAACATCTAAGCTATATGATCTTAGGATCTTATCTGAGAGAATAACAAGCACAGCAATCAATCACATGAGACAATGAACACAAAGATTTTCCTCGAGGAAACTATAAAGGAGAAAACCCCACAAATTCCTCAAAGATAGAATCAGCACCAAAAGTAAAACCCAAAGACAGTAAGATGATCTCCTAACAGCAGTAGTCTCTCTCTCTCTCTCTTTTGTCCCAGCTTCTTCTCTCTCTCTCAGTTATGTGCTACAACTGAGTGTGAGTGAATGAATATGAATCTTTGATAAATAGAGAGGCTCCCTCTCTATTTATACTAATTCCAAACTTCACAATAACTCACTAGGGCCAACTTCTCTAGGAGAGTCTAATAACCCTAGGGCCCCACAACTACGAGGACTTTAACCCTTGATCAATAAGGAGGGTTATACTCTATGACTTTACATGAATTTTTTACATTATTGAATCTCCTAATCGAAACATCGGGGCATGACATGACTCAATTACATTATAGATACTTTCCAGAATAAACATCGAGGTACAATACATAAGATATATAGGTAAATACATTCCGAAGTTACAAATACATCAACGCTCCCTCTTAACTAGGAAGGTAGTCTCTCGACACAATTTATCAGCACAAGTCTTCTTCTTTGTATCATCTGGATCATCATATCTTCATATTCAAGTCATCTTCATCTTCAATTCATCTTCATCGTCAAGTCATCAAGCCTGGATCATCACTGGATCTGGATCATCACTGGATCATCATCGAGTCTGGATCATCACTTGATCTAGAGCATCACTGGATCAACATGAATTCTGGATCATCATCAAGTCTGGATCATCACTTGATCTAGATCATCACTACTGGATCATCACTGGGTCATCATCACTGGTGCTATCTCAATTCTACTTGTCACAAGAAGTTCTACAGAGCGAGCCCTTTTTCATGTTGGTTGTAGGCCTAGCCTTCATGTAGGTCTTCATTATCTTTAGCACTTATATCTGACCATGGAATGAACCATGTCAAAAAGGCCCACCCAGCACTCACATCTGACCATGGGAGGAACACATACAAAACCCATGTCAGAAAGGCCCAGCACTCACATCTGACCTCATCATGTCAGAAAGGCTATGCACTTACATCCAACCTCATCATGTCAGAAGGGCTCTACATTTACATCCAACCTCATCATGTCAGAAGGGCTCTCATCTCTAGGCTAAGTGTCAGTCCCAGAATGAACCAAATTCCTGGTATTTGACCAGGTGCCTCCATTCTCCCAGAGAATGGCCTCTCAGCACTAAGCTGAGTTTCATTCCCATATTGAATCAATTTCCTGGTAACTGACCAGGTGCCTCCATTCTCCTAGAGAATGGCCTCTTAGCACTAAGATGAGTTTCAGTCCCAGACTGAATCGATTTCCTGGTAACTAACCAAGTGCCTCCATTCTCCCAGAGAATGGCCTCTCAGCACTAAGATGAGTTTCAGTCCCAGACTGAATCAATTTCCTGGCAACTGAATAGGTGCCGCCATTCTCCCAAAGAATGGCATCTCAGCACTAAGATGAGTTTCAGTCCTAGACTAAATCAATTTCCTGGTAACTGAACAGGTGCCTCCATTCTCCCAGAGAATGGCATTCAACACTTATATCTGATCAAGTGGGAACACATCCCTCAATCACATCATAATGACTCTACATTGATCATGTGGTAACACAACCTACAATCACATCAGAATATCTCTGCACTGATCATGTGGTAACACAACCCACAATCACATCAGAGCATATATGCACTTACATCTGACCATGTGAAGCTTAGTCTTCCACCATGTTAGAAGGGCCAACAAACAAATCAATTCCCTTTGGAGGGAAACTCAATATGGAGAACACCAAGCTTCTCCTTGAAGTACTCAAACTTTTACTCTGGTTAATGGTTTGGTCAGTACATCAGCTATCTGCTCATCCGTCGAAACATACTGGAGCTTCACTGCTCCTCTCTGCACCATATCCCTGATA
The DNA here is from genome assembly GCA_001517045.1 of Pseudotsuga menziesii. NCBI lineage: Eukaryota > Viridiplantae > Streptophyta > Pinopsida > Pinales > Pinaceae > Pseudotsuga > Pseudotsuga menziesii. Next base: position 236,326 of record LPNX010284301.1, on the reverse strand, counting down.
TAGTGATACTTTATCTCAATATGCTTTGACTTGTCATGGAACACTAGGTTCTCAGACAACTTCACACATATCTAGTTGTCGCAATATATACAAGTAGCATCCATCTGAATATCAAATAAATCAGATAGTAGCTTTCTGAGCCACACTGCCTCACAACTAGTCGAACAAGATGCAACATACTTTGCTTTGGTTGTACTTAATGCCACACAGGATTGCTTCCTGCTAAACCAGGAGATCACACCTGATCCCATACTGAATATCAAATAAATCAGATAGTAGCTTTCTGAGCCACACTGCCTCACAACTAGCTAAACAAGATGCAATATACTTTTCTTTGGTTGTACTTAATGCCACACAGGATTGCTTCCTGCTAAACCAAGAGATCACACCTAATCCCATACTGAAGCAACACCCTAAAGTGCTCTTTCTATCAATGGCATTGCCTACCCAATCTGAATCCACATAACCTTCCAGGTTAATCTTCTGATTCACCTCATACTTGATCCCATAATCAACTGTACCCTTCAGGTACCTTAGAATCTTCTTTGCAACAATCAAGTGAACATGTCTTAGATCAGTTAGGAACTGGATCAATGTGTTCATAGCAAAGTAAATATCTGGTCTCGTATTCGTTAGGTACATCAACCGCTTTTAATGAAGCATCACTCAATAGATTCAGGTTCGATGCCATAGTTTTGGTCATGGCCTTGCAGTCCATCATCCCGAACCTCTTCAAGATCTCTACTGCATACTTCCCTTGTCCCATGGAAATTCCACCTACATTTCACCACACCTCCATGTCTAGAAAATAGTGCATCATACCCAAGTCCTTCATTTCGAACTTGGCAGCAATCTTCCTCTTTGTATTAGCAATCAACCCATCCTCACCTGTCACATATAGATCATCTACATACATTAGGAGTATCATTGGGTTCCCTTCTTCAACCTTGTAGTAAAGGTTGGAATCCGCTTTACTCTTGGAAAAGCCCAAACTAGATAGGAAGCTGTCAATTCTGTCGTACCATGTCCTGGGTGCCTGTTTCAAACCGTATAGGGATTTATTTAACTTACACACATGAGTCTCTCCGTCATGTGTCTCAAAACCGAGTGGCTGCTCCACATATACTTCCTCTTCTACTACAGCATTCAAGAAAGTTGTCTTGACATCCATCTGGTGTACTTTCCACTTCATTACTGCAGCTAAAGCAAGTATTGATCTGATGGAAGTATATCTAGCTATAGGAGAAAAAATTTCTTCATAATCTATTCCTTCTTTTTGGGAGAAACCACGAGCCACAAATATTGCTTTATATTTATCTATGCTACCATCTACAGCATGCTTGATCTTATAGATCCATTTGGAAGTCACAATAGACTTCCCCTCTGGTCTTGGGACAACATCCCAAACATCATTCTTCATGATCGATTGATACTCTTTGATCATAGCATCCTTCCATTCTTTCTTTTATGTCGCTTCTTCATAGTTGGAAGGTTCTTTGTAAATGAAGTCACATAATAAGGCTACATAACCGGAGTACGACCTGGTTCTTTTCCTTTCTCTATGTATCTCTTCTAGAGCCCCATATCTTTCTACACCTTGGATAGCTTCTCGTACCCAAGCATGTTTCCTCTTGTGAGTATTCTTTTTCTTAAGGTGGATCTATAGGTTCTTGAGGTTCTTCTACTTCTCAATCTTCTTCTGGAATTGCTTCATTCATGGTTGTGTCATGAATTTTGGGTACTTCTGTTTCTTCAGGTTCTTCAGCAGGTCTATTTTTGGATTTGTTGTAACATGAGTCTTTGTCAAATGTTACGTCCCTACTCATGTTGATCTTCTTGAATCCTAGGAAGTATATTTTTTAAGCCTTTGAGCTTTCAGAGTATCCCACAAATATACCCTTCCTTCCTAAAGGGTCTAATTTTGTCCTCTTTTCTTTTGGAATGTGTATGTACACTGGACAGTCAAATATTCTGAGATGACTGACTTCTGATTTCTTGCTGAAAAACACTTCTTCTGGTGTCTTGTTCTCGAGTACTCTATGTGGAGTACGGTTCTGTACATACACAGTTGTTCTAGCAGCTTCTGCCCATATATGCATGGGAAGATCTTGATCATGAAACATTTCCCTTGCAGCTTCCATGATCGTTCTATTCTTTCTTTCTGTAACCCCATTTTGTTGTGGATTATATGGAGTGGTCAACTCCCTCTTAATCCCTAAATCTTTGCACAATTCCTTAAATTCATTTGATGTGAATTCTCCACCATTGTCTGATCAAAAAAACTTGATATTCTTTTCTGTGTAGTTTTCGATCAAGGCTTTGAATTCCTTGAACTTGATGAATACTTCATCTTTGTTTTTCATGAAGTATATCCATGTCTTCCTAGAAAAATCATCAATGAAAGAAGTATAGTATACATACCCTCTTAATGATCTGGATGACATCAGACCGCATACATCGAAGTGAATGATTTCCAAGATTCCTTTAGCCTTGCTTTCGCTACTTGGAAATGTCTTCTTTGTGTTCTTTCCTTTCGCACATCCCTTGCATACTCCTTCATGTTTTGCTTGTATTTCTGGAAGACCTTCAACAGCTTTGATTTCAAGTGGTAGTGCCCTATAGTGCACATGTGCAAGCCTCCTATGCCAAAGTTCATTTGGTTCTGCTGATTCATGAACCAAAGCTTTTTCTAGTTGGCCCTTTAATCTGTATAGTCCTCCCTCTTGTTCTCCAATTACTACTGCATCGTCAATAGTCTTTCCTTTTGGCCACATGATGACTTGACCATCTATAAATGCAACTCTTATACCTTTTGCATCTAATGCAGAGATGGAGATAAGTTTCTTCTTTAGTCCTGGTACAAATAGGACATCCTTCATTTTCATAGACTTTCTAGAGTCTAATTTGTAGGAGGATTCTCCAATACCTTTTATTGGATATTGGTAGTCATCCCCAAGTTTCACCTTGTGGGCTGATTCATGTTCTGATAGTTTCACAAATGATTCTTTGAATCCCGCCATATGTTTGGAAGCCCCACTGTCTATAAGCCAATCATTGCTTCCATGTGTGATGTTTCCCATGAGTGCAGAAATCAAAACATATTCTTCATCACTTGAAGAATCATCACATTCTTGTTTGATTCTCTTCTTAGAAGGCTCATCATCTTCTATAGCATTAGCATGATGTATTTTCTTATTTCCCTTCCTCTTGTGAGATCTATCTTTGTTTCTAGTACAATCTCTTGCAATATGTCCTCTTTCATCACATTTAAATCAAATGTACTTGGACAAATATTTGTTAGAATTTCTAGTGTTTCTCTTCTAGTGAGAGTGCTTACCTCTGTGATGGTTTGTTATGATTTTCTTGAATTGTACTGTGAGAGCTTGATATTCACTTCCCATCTTTTCTTCTCGTGCTAATATTTGAGCTTCTTCTTGTGAGTATTCCTCCCACAGTCTGCTAAACTTGACTAGCTTATTTCTAGCACAGATCCCTTGAATGAAAGAGTCCCATGCCCTAGGGAGACCATTCAAGGTGGTCATCACAGTTTCTGCATTCTCTACTTCTTCATCTACCGCTTCCAGTTGTTCCTTGATCTGAGAGGCCCTTGTAAAGTAAGACTGGATGGTCTCTACATTCTAGATCTTTACATTCTTCAATTATTTTCTCAGAGTGATATTTCGGTTTATGTTCTTCCCCTCAAATAATTTGGTCAAGGAATCAAACATCTCTTTTGGTGTCTTTAGAGAGGACACATGTGGTATGAGGTGATCCTTGATTGAATCAGCAATAATCCTCTTAGACATGACCAATTCCTTCTTATGTAAGGCCTTAGCCTCATCTCCCTCTGGAACTGGAACCTCTTCATTGATGTAAGAGTCCAACTCATTTTCTTCCAGGACCAGGGAGATCCTATACTTCCAAGCTCGGAAGTTATTAGCTCCCTCAATCTTTTCATTAATATTGGTATGATGAGACATCTTAATAGAGAACTCAAATGGAAATGCAAAATATTTAGATCTTACCAGGTTAAGATTTCGGAACTAGATCTGGAGCTGAATTTCTATACAGCTGGTTCAGGAGTAGATTAGGGTTTGAATTTCTCGAAGTTCTATCCAACAAAAAACTTTGATCTTGATCTCTAAACTTCGATTTTGGGGAGGAGATCAATCCATGCCTGGGCTCACTCAAAAATTCCACTTCTGTGGAAATCCCTAATTTTCGGTAGTAGTGTCAGGTCAAAAACTGAAAATGCTCAGAATCAGATTCTGCTTTGACAGAAAGATGCGCCCTAGATAGGAGAGTCAACCCAACCTCCTTTTGCTGAAAATCTGTGGAGAGATATCCAAAAAGTAGGAATCCCTAGTTTTCACAGCTGCATAGTGTCTTGTTCTTAGGTTAGCTCTAATACCATGTTACATTTTTAACATTTAAGCTATATGATCTTAGGATCTTATCTGAGAGAATAATAAGCACAACAAACAATCACATGAGACAATGAACACAAAGATTTTCCTTGGGGAAACCATAAAGGAGAAAACCCTACAACTTCCTCAGAGATAGAATTAGCACCAAAATTAAAACCCAAATACAGTAAGATGATCTCCTGACAGCAGCAGTCTCTCTCTCTCTTGTCCCGGCTTCTTCTCTCTCTCTCTCAGTTATGCGCTACAACTGAGTGTGAGTGAATGAATATGAATTTGTGATAAATAGAGAGGCTCTCTCTCTATTTATACCAATTCCCAACTTGACAATAACTCACTAGGGTCGACTTATCTAGGAGAGTCTAATAACCCTAGGGCCCCACAACTGCGGAGACTTTAACCCTTGATCAATAAGGAGGGTTATCCTCTATGACTTTACATGACTTGTTTACATTATTGAATCTCCCAATCGGAACATCGGGGCATGACATGACTCAATTACATTACAGATACTTCTCGGAATAAACATCAGGGTACAATACATAAGATATACAAGTGAATACATTCCGAAGTTACAAATACATCAACAAGTCCCTCCACAAGAACCAATCACAAGCGGTTTTATCCATGTACATTGCTGCAGCATTCAATGTGTCGTCATCTCCATATATGTTGTACATTTCAAAATATTTTTCGATTTCGTTGATCCATTGAATTTCGTCTCAATTATTTTCACTATCAAATCTTAGTAAATCAATCTTTACTTTGTGAACAACGTTGTGGGTTGGCCCCATATGTGAGATATTGAATCCTTTAAATTTATATTTTAGTGATTAAATTGTGATCTTTAAGTCTTGGATGTCCTCCTCTTTTTTCTCAAGTTTTTCCAAGATCTTGTGAACTAAGTCATCTTCTAACTTTATCAATGCATCCTTGTTCTCTAGAGGGTTTCTCTTCGTATTTCTTGTATTCGTCTTATTGAGCTTGGGATTTGTGAAAATTTAACCTTGTAATATATTTTCCTAAATAGACTTATAAAGCACTTTAATCTTTTTCAATCTAAAAATATGATTGATCCTTCGCTCTATAATTTAATTCTTAACATCCAATCACATCATTTGGCTGCATGGGAGGGAAAACCTGGATCAATTCTTAGCAGCCAATCGGATCATATCAAATTCACAATGGAGATTTAAGAAAATAATATGCTTCCCTTTCTTGATGTGCTCATCATGAGAAAGAATGATGGTTTTCTTTCCCACCAGGTATACCAAAAAAAGACACAAACTGACAAATACCTTCATTCAATTCCGCACCATATATCTTCTCAAAAACTTGGCATCATTAAAACCCTTGCCACTAGGGCGGTGCGAATTGTAGATACTGAACATTTGGACAAAGAATTGAATCATCTCCGCAAGGTTATTCAAGATAATGGTTACAAAATTGGGGATAGAAATCAAGCTTTCAATAAATATTTGGAAAAGAAGATTCAGATCCCAGACAAAAAGGATGAAAGCAAAGGGGTAACATTCCTGCCATACATTCAGGGAACAACAGACAAGATATCAAGGGTACTAAAGAAAAAACATATTAGGACTATCTTCTCTCCTCCGAATTCATTGAGAAATTTACCAGATAAGTCTAAATACCTAGTGGTTTCAAAATTAAAAGGGGGGTCTACTCTATTCCCTGTTCTTGTGGAAAACTATACATTGGTGAGACTAGTCGTTCCATAAAGGTGAGATTAAAAGAGCATTGTTTAGACATAATGCATAACAGAACAAAAAGCTCTGCAATGGCAGAACACTCCATCAAGAACAACCATTACATATGCATTGAATAGGCCAAATCCATCGACACGAAAGATCATTATACTAGGAGATGCATTCGAGAGGCAATGGAAATTGAAAAGTACCCTAAAAATTTAATAAAGATGATGGTCTGGTTATTAGTGAAATATGGAAACCTCTCATTTGGAAATCAAGAGATAAAGAGATTATTGGATAGAATCTTGATCTCTCGGGTTAACCAACAGTATTCCTTTACTCTTTTATAGAAGATGTTGTCGCCAATCCTCTCACAATTACTCCTAACAATGGACTCTCCTGAGCATTCTGAAATGTACGTCGAGTACTAGAAAACTGACACAGGTTTCCATAACAAAACAGTAAAGAATTTAATTATTTTTCCTTTATCATAAAACCCATTTTTATTAATGTAATGGTTTTTTATAAAAATAAAATAAAATAAGCATTGTGGTTTCATAATACAATGCGTTGTTGTTTTTTTCTCCCTTTTCTTCTTCTTCTCCTTCTTATTTTACTTTTTTTATTCTATGACTTGTTTATAAAAGCACGTGTGGTTTTTATAAATCTTTTGTTTTTCTTTCTTTCTTTTTTTGTTTCTTCTTCTTATTTTTTTATTGTCTTACACCTTGTTTTTGGGAAACCCTAGGATAATGGTTAAAAACCAAATTACACAAAGTGTAAATAATGGAAAAGGGTCAAATCACTCTCATACTAACTTGGAATGTATTTCCAAAAAATATAAGTATTTATTTATTGAATGATTATTTTTACAAGAGAATGAGGAACATTAAATACTATGGAAGAGACACATTAGGATAGTGTGTCTTTCAAATGCTGACATTTAACTAATAATAATAACAACAAATATTATTTAAATCGTTTAATTTACTACTTTTCTCTAGTTCTATTACAGATGACCTATTAAACTCTTTTGAAATATCATATTTCGAATATCCTTGATAGTTTATCAGGATATTTTTAAAGATTATATTTTAAATATCCTAGTAGTTTATTATCCCACAACCATATTTCCCACAAACACATCTTTCATGGTGCCCCAACGATTTATCAACCTATTTCTAAGTTCATGTCAAACATCTTTCAAAAGTTCCTAACAAATTGTTAGTTGTTTTTGAAAGATCCATCTTTAAAAAATGATCGATAGTTCATTGAGCATATTCTAAACATTTGAATGTTTCAAACTTTTAAGAGTGCTTGGTAGTTCATCAATCCATTCTCAGATATCTTCCTTCTAATGTCTTCGTTCAAAGGTCCTTGATAGTTAATTATTCATATTTGAAAGCTGAATCTTTCAAATGGGCCATATGAATCACATCATGCCATGACTAACTTTAAAATGATTATATCTTTCAAATTCCCCTAATAGTTCATCAAGATTCCTTTGATGTCCATTCTTCTAAATATCCTTAATGGTCGATAAACCCTCCTTGAACTTTTAAATGTTCCCAATAGTTCATCAGTTCCCTTTTGAAAATTTGAATGAGAAAACTTTCATAATGATCAATGGTTCATAGGGACACTTTCAAAATTTGAACTCTACTTCTTTCAAAAATTCCTGATGATCTATCGAGAATCCTCGGAAGAAGTTCTTTCAAAATCCAACAATAGTTCATTGGGACAGATTTAATCATTCAAATGACATCTTTGATTTTAGCCTGATGATATCTTTGATTATGCGCAATGACATATTTAGAAAGTATTTTGTGGATTTCCATATGCCACTACAAGTAAAAGGACCTTTAGAGGAGGTTATAACACATGCTCCTCTCAAAAGATCCCAAATATCTGTTTATAGTGGAGCTCACTAGCGGAGGCAAGTGACTAGAGGTTTTATCGGATGATTTGTCTTCTATGTGTTTCCTCATCAAGAACAAACTGATACGTTTAAAAAACGAATGCATTGATTCTACCACAAATAATGTTGAACCACGACCAAAAAAAATGTTAAGCAAGAAAAACATTAATTTTTGCAATCGGTGCATTAAATGATATAAATTTACGTAGTGTGTATACAAATGAGGCGCACCCCTTTACGATTAAAAAATTATATTTTAAATTCCTATTCTGGTGTGTTTTATAAAATAAGCAACACTTATGCATCAATAAATCGAACATGTCATGCTATGGAAAACACTTTTTTCTAGTTTGGTTTCTATTATAAACAACCCTCGTGCATCCTCTAATTTGGTGCACCAGGAAAAGGTTTTATAAAAAACCCTACCGCATGGTAAAAATCATTTTAACCATATACAAATATCCAAATCCCAACACCATCGGTGTTGTACATAACCCCTTTAGACACCTTGGCATACATGCTTCACATGGACACGTTTCTCATTCATATTGGCTCTTACTACAGTTTGAGTTTCGCCAAACTATTGGCAAAATTTCAATATTTCCATACATTTCCATGATGGATCCCCGACAGATAAGTGAACAAGTAAAAACAAATTGTAAGTAAAAAATGATTATATTAACAGATAAAAGAGATATAGGGCTTCCAAAACATCAACACTGCATAAATCCAATGAGCAATAACTTCCAAAACATCCCTCCACTCGACAAGAGAATGCTTCAGACTCCCAAGATCACCCATTACAAAACAAAGATAGATATATAGTAACTTGATAACCCACATATTACATATCCCTCATAATCCCACTTCCCCAATTACATATATAAAAATAAAGTAAAAGGATCCCAAATCAGACATACTATCTTAATGAACCTCAGACCGAGTAGTCATCGAAAAACATAGGTTCTTCCTTAAAATCCACAATGCCCTGCCATATAAAGCATGAGATCCCCTTATAATACCGATGTCACACTACATATTCTCCCAACCAGAAGATCTAGTCATTGAATCCCAAGAGCCTCCAACACCACATCCATATTTGTGTTTAGGTGGCTGGTCTCCACATGGTGCTCCTTCCAACATTAAACTGGGGTGCCATCCCCTTCCTCTTTCTCCATACATTGTTGGTGTGTCTGTAACTTCAGAATATATTTTGATGTATATTATCATTGTATGTTGTTGTACCCCCATTGGGGATGTGTTTACCCCCTTGTGAGATGTCTTAATTGTGTCTAGACCTTTAGGTACTACCTCCATTGTAATTCGAGGCAATATTCCCCAGTGTAACATCCTGTAATGTGTATTTGGAGTCTCTGTAGAAGAAGTCGACCCTATTAGGGAAGACAAGTGGGCCCCAGTCTTATGTTTGGTTAGTCACTTAAAAGGTATAAATAAGGAGGTGCTCTCCCTCATTTATAAGGAGGTATAAACTAGGGTTTGACTTTCCCGGAGTTTCACCCAACCAAAAATCTTGATCTAGGTCTCTAAACTTCGATTTTGATGAGGAGAACAATCCTATGCTAGGCTCACTCAAAAATTTCTCTTCTGTAGAAAGCCCTAATTTTCACACCGAAAATTGAAAATGCTCAGAATCGAATTCCGCTTCGACAGAAAGATGCGCCCTTCAATGGAGAGTCAACCTAGCATACTTTTACTGATGAATTGTGGAGAGAGACCTAAAAAGTAAGAAGCCCTAGCTTCTGTAGCTGCATAATGTCTTTTTCTCAGGTTAGCTCTGACACCATGTTAGAATTTTATCATTCAAGCTAGAATTATAATCATAGGATCTTTAACTAAGAGAATAACATGCACAACAATAAAACACTTTAGACAAGAGACACAAATAATTTTCCTCGGGGAAACCATAAAGGAGAAAACCCCGCAACTTCCTCAGAGATAGAATCAGCACCAAAAGTAAAACCTGAAAACATAAAGATGATCTCCTGACAGCAGCAGTCTCTCTCTTGTCCCAGCAACTTCTCCTCTCACTCATGCACCCCAATGAGTGAGTGTGTGTGTGATAAATAGAGAGACTCACTCTCTATTTATATTCTTTCATTCACTTGAAACCCACTCCAACATGTCGGCCTCACTTAGCAATTACTTACTAGAGCTGACATCTCTAGGAGTGTCTAATAACCCTAGTGCCCCACAACTTGCGGGGACTTTGGCTCCTCCGACCAATAGGAGGGTAACACAATGGTGGGGACTATTGCCCCGACTTACAATGACTCACCTAGGGTCGACTTCTCTAGGATAGTCTAATAACCCTAGGGCCCCACAACTGTGGGGAATTTAACCCTTGACCAATAGGAGGGTTACTCACAATGACTTGACATGACTTGTTTACATTATAGAACCTCCCAATAGGAACATCGGGGCATGACATGACTCAAGTACATTATAGAGACATCCCAGAATAAACATCGGGGTACAATACATAAGATATACTGATGAATACATTTCGAAGTTACAAATACATCAACAGGAGATGAGGCTAAGGTCGCTCATAGGAGAAGCATGGGTGAGGCTAAGAGGATCATTGCATATTCTATTAAGGATCACCTCATCCCCCATTTGTCTTCATTCAAGACACCGAAGGAAGTGTATGATGCTTTGACAAAGATGTTCTAAGGAAAGAACATCAACCAGAAGATAACTTTGAGGAACCAATTAAAGTATGTGGAGATACAGAACTCTGAGACTATATAGTCTTACTTCATAAGGGTTGCTCAAATAAAAGAACAACTTGAAGTGGTTGAAGAAAATGTCGAATAAGGAGAAATTGTAAAGACTACCCTGAAAGGTATCCCTATATCATGGGGCTCATTCATTTAAGGAATATGTGCAAGAAGGAATTTGATCTCTTTCAATAGACTCCGAGAATAATGTGCACAAGCAGAATCTATACTCGTGACAAGAGAAAAAAATATGGGAGCAACTAATGATCAAGCTCTCATGGTTCACACCAAGAAGAACTTCAAGAAGAAGGAGAAAAAGGAGAACTTTCATTACAACAACAAGAAGGACAAGAAACAAAATAAAACCAAAATAGATACTTCAAATGTTTGATGCTATACTTATGATGAAAAGGGTCACTTTGCAAGAGATTGTCCCATCAGGAAAAGGAGACATTGTGCTCATATTCCTGAAGATGATGAACCAACAAAAAAAAGATGCAGACGGGAGAAGGATGATTCAGATAAATAATATGTTCTAATATCATCACTTACTGGCACTATCTCACATGGAATTAATTATTGGCTTGTTGATAATGGAGATTCTAAACATATGATGGGATATAAGGAATCATTCGCTAATATGTTTGAACATGACTCACCTCACAAGGTGAAACTTGGGGATGACTATCAATACACCATAAAAGGGAGTGGAGAAGCTTCATACAAGCTTGACTGCGGGAAATATTTAAAGATGAAGGATGTGCTATATGTTCCAGGATTGAAGAAGAATATTCTCTCCATTTCTGCACTAGATGCAAAAGGGATTAGGGTCTCTCTTGTTGATGGCCAAGTTCTGATGTGGCAGAGGAAAGACAATAAAGGATGCAATAGTGATTGGAGAATAATACAGAGTTTTGTACAAGTTGAAGGGACATCCTAAACAAGCACTGGTTCATGAGTCAATTTAACCAAGTGAACTATGGCACAGAAGGCTTGCACATGTGCACTTCAGAGCACTACCGATGGAAAGCAAAGCAGTCTCGGGACTGCCAGAGATCTGAGCAAAGCATGAAGGAATTTGCAAAGGATGTACATAAGTACAAAATGTGAAGAATACATTTCCCAACAGTGAGAGCAAGGCTAAATGAATACTAGAGATAGTACACTCGGATGTATGTGGACCCATGTCCTCTAGTTCATTAAGAGGGTATGTGTACTATGTTTCCTTTATAGATGGTTTCTCACATAAGATTTGGATATATTTCTTGAAAGGGAAAAATGAAGTTCTCAGTAAGTTCAAGGAATATAAATCCTTGGTCGAGAACCAAATGGATAGGAAATATTTAAATACTAAACTAACTTTCTGGCTAGAGTTCTAGATTATGTGCAAATCATTCCTGCGATCTACCTTAGTCGAAAAACAGTCACTCCAAACTATCATGCTCTACCATATTTGCAGATCTAGAATCTTGAAATGAATTCAACCATCTATGTGAAGTAAAAAAAACTAAATCCCAACACAAACTGAGCATAAATGAATACCAAGATTAAACCATACATGAATATTACAACATTATTCTATCACCTATTTGAACCTTTCCTACTATGTTTGAACTTCTGGAATCTTCAATACAAACACATAGAACATCAATTACCAAACAATGTATGAACATAAATCCTTACAACAAATGCATGTAGATGGAAATATGCACAAGAAAGAGATCAACAACGTGTGAAGGTGGTCCCCCCTCAAGACATTGCTTCAGACAGTAAGTAAAATCTTACAACTATATTTTAATTATTAGCTGAAAAAGAGTTTCATAAAAATGAGTTTATCTTTGTATATCCTGTTAATACTGCTGTCAAATATATATATAGGTTACACCATATGGGTCGACCACTGAAAGGGTTGACCCTTCAAATGATCCATGGGGGCATCACCGACGGAACAATATGATATCACGTTTGTTCATATTGGGGGGTTAAAAATGACCAAAAAATCAAAAATTATATTGGGCATATATTTGGGGTTAAAAGGTTATTTTTATTTTAATAAACAATATGAAATATACTGGGGATTTTTTTATCCTGACTAGAGTAGAAATGGGGCGAGATCGGTTCTAGGAGTTCGCCATCAATCGATTGGGGGCAAGATCAGTTCCAAGAGTTCGCCATTGATCAATTTTGTATGATTTTAACTGTTTGGAGATTTTTAGGGGTTCCAGGAGTTTGCCATCGATCAAAATCCTAGGGCACATGCTAGCAAAATGAAAGTAAATATACAGTATGAGGCATATTTTTCCATCGTGATCCATGTTGTTTCACTACTTAACTAGAAGTGAGGACAGAAGTGTTTCACTATCGATCGGGTATTCCCTTCACCCTGCAAGTGGCTCAGTACAACTAGCAACCAAACAAGTAGCAAGAAGCTTAAGTCAAGGTATAACCTGCGATTTCTGTAGATTTAGTTCCACCTATTCAAGTTCAATAGTCCATTGCATACCTTTCAATTCGAGAGCACTTCAAGAGCCATAACCCTGCACTTACCACGCTGCCCGAAACTTCATTTTTCAAGGATATAATGGTACACTCCACCAACCACCATATTTGGATAGATAGATGTGTGTATAGAAGTGGAATCCCAAGTCTGCATATGAACCGGGTGTAGGCTGGCCCATAAAGGTAAATAGTTTTCTATTATTCTGTATTTTTTTTCTTAAGTTTTGGATCTGATGGTTTATTGCAAGTCTGGTTTGTTCTGGTAGTTGCAGTGGATTGACGCAACAATGCTATAACGTAAGTGTTGTTTGACCACTGTGGTGATTAATGGATCAATATATTAGTGCTCTGTTTCTCAAAGAAGCACATGATTTTCAGATTTGTGCTTATCACGAATTAAGCAGGCGAGTGGTAATTATACTCTTTATTTTCCTGCCCCATGTGTCTTTTGCCAGTTTTCCTGCCTATGTACTTTCCTCTTAATATCATGTTTCTTGGAAAAAGTCTCATTATGGATTTGATTAGATGTATCTTTTTTCATTTTCAACATTTCAGGAGGACTCATCAGTTGCTTCTTGGATTTTATATTTTTTTGTAAACTGTACTTTCTCTATAGAATCCTTTAAGCTTTCATCAATACATTATCAGGATTTCCCATCATCAATATTAAGCATTCATCAATACATGATCTGGATTTACCATCATTAATATGAGAAATTGAAGTTGAGCAATGGTGACCTGGTGGAGTTGTCCAGTGATGAAGAGGGGTTCAGAGGGACTTGGTTATGTGCATGACTTGTAAAAATCAAGGGGCAGGATACTTGGTGGAGTACAGAGACCTTGTGAACAATAAGGATGAGACAAAACAATTGAAGCATAGAGTAGATAAGCTTCACATAAGGCCAAGCCCTCTGGATCAGAGTAAAGATCAGTTTATTATGTATGAGGAAGTTGATGCTTATGAGAATGATGGGTGTGGTCACGAAGGTCCTTAACTATCACGAGTATATGACATACTTCTTGTAGACAAAAGAAGACATGATATTTGATCATTCCAAACTGCGCCCCCATCTCGAATTCATAGATAACAAATGGGTTGAAGCTTCCAAGGTATACACATTACTTCTCTTCTTTCACCTCACTGGAATTGATAGTGTTTTTTAATGAAAGATAGGATTTTTTCCCTTGGCTTAGTCCTCAAATGGATAAAGTGCTTTTAAGTTCGTTGTTTTGCCATTGTTTTTTTATTTTTATGTAATGTTTATTTCTTATTTCTTCCACTATCCAGGATACCCTATTCATGTCCGAAGATTTTTTTTTAACACATTAGGTCCAAGTATCCTATTCTAGGCTGGCATACTTTTAGGTTTCTTCATGCACTTGTAAGTGGATTTTACTATGTTGGGACCTCTGTCAATCAGGACACTGAGGTTCAAATGTTTTCTATAACGTCTATTATTGGTAATCTAGTGAGTGTTATAGATAGGGTATTGTTCCTGAGTTGTGAATATTGTTCACCTGTGGGCCTTCTAAGAAATCTTGACCTGTCTTTTTGTCTTTGCATTTCACATTTAAAAATGATATTTCTGCAGATTTGTGTAGACCCTAGCCTATAGGAGTATTTTTGCTTTTATCCATGTACACAAGGATCTCGCACTTGTTGAATTGAATAATACTCTCCAAGTCTAGGTATCTAACATCTGTTTCACCAAAAAACTTTACTGATCTATAACCTCTTCTACCTACAACAAAATATTTAACCCGATAGCAATAGTCAGGTTCTGCACTCTCTTTAATTGCTAACTCTTGTATTGTTGGTTATGTATAATAGTCAGAATGCCAAAGCTTTGGTATAAGAGCTTCAGTATCTGTAGTATGTATACAAGTTATGGCAGCTTCACCATTTCTATCTATAGATATTGATGGGTTAGATGTTGATGTAAATTTATCAATGGATTTTGATGGCAGAGGACTGTTATGAAGATCTTCATTATCAGTATTAGCACTTGGCCATGTATCGGTAGTGCCTATCAAACACAGGAAAACAACGAGTCAAAAACGTCAGAAACCAAGGGGAAGAATTATGAATAAGATAAATACATCATTTTACTATTCCCTACATATTAGAAAAATTGAAATCAACAAATGATCAAGCAAATTAGGTATACATACTTTGAGGTTCTTGTGCAAAGGAATTTTCAAGACTAGGTTGTCCAGTGATAGTGTCCACTTCCAGTGTGGAACATTGTTCCTGCAATTTCTTCACAAACAGTTCTCTTATCTCTATATTTGTACAAATTTAAAGCACACACACAAACTAAATCTTGAAACACCTACTACTTTAACTTCAATGACTCGGGTACATTTTTTAATAGCTTTTCATAATCTTCTATTTAGCATCTCAACCATAAGCTAATGCACACGAACCATAAATTATCACATCAAGCAGTTCACACTTTACCCGCTTGCAATTAAGTATTATGTAAATTTGACTGTATAAGCTTTATTTTTTATAAAATCTTTACTCATTAGAATTAGAGAAAAATATAAACTTAGAAACACTTCTGCATACAGAATCACCTGATAGTGATTGAACCATAAACATTTACTGCTTGATAGAAAGACATCATAAAATTCAAAATTGCATAAGTTTGGTGTACAATTATGGGTGGAAGTGCATAGATGGCCATATGGATCTGCTCTTGATATTCAAGTTAATGCAGGGAACAGGCACCATATCTAAAATTTATACCATACCCAAAAACCCTAATCATCTAAGCAACAGATATTCCGAGAGAAGAGCATCCAATAATTCTGAAGTTCAGATTAGTTTATCATTTTTCTGAGATACACTTATGTGTTGTGCAAAATTGTCCATTCCTAATGTGTTTCTTTATATATCTACAAGAACCGATTTAGAGGTTTGGCTTGTAAAATCCCTACATCTAATGCTTTTCTATTGGCATAGGTATATATTCCTTTTTCATGTCTTCATTATGGATAAACTTTACTTGGAAATTTATTTGAAAATGTTGGCCATAATTTTTTCAATATCATATAGTTTATTTGTAATTCTATCTATCCTACATTCTACTTCCCTCTCTTTCGGTGTATTTTTTTATCAAATACCTTAGATGTGCATGTTTAGGAGGTGACACTCATGGCTTTTCCAGACCTGGGGTATTTTTTTTGGTTTGATATCTACATGACTTGTCTACATTGTGGTAACAGACAGTAATAAAATATGTTCTCTAGCCATACATTTATTTTTTTGGCTACATAGTGAAGGAGCACTGACTGGGCATCTTGAATGAGTGGTTCTTATAGGCATTCCAATGGAAATCCATTGAATAATTCCGTAGACACATTGTGGAACATCACTAATTGCTAATTGATGTTTTTTTTACTTTTCTATGACCACTAAATAGTAAGGAATCCAGTCTACTCCGTTTCCAGTATGTTTTGGTTTCTGTAATAAGCAATGCTAAAAAGTCTCCAATCAAAATCATTTTAGAAGATACAACTAGAATTAATTTATCTCAGTATACAAAGAGGATATACAGTTG
Organism: Pseudotsuga menziesii; assembly: GCA_001517045.1. Taxonomy (NCBI): domain Eukaryota; kingdom Viridiplantae; phylum Streptophyta; class Pinopsida; order Pinales; family Pinaceae; genus Pseudotsuga; species Pseudotsuga menziesii. The sequence goes on along the minus strand of LPNX010284301.1, from coordinate 219,469 downwards.
GGCAAATCAACATTCCTATTTTTTTTTTAAAAGAAAGTGGGCATAGTTTTCCAGTTAGCCATTGGAAATAGTGATTATAGCTAATGGAGAATATATAAGGATATTGAACTGAGGCCTTGCTCATGTAGTACAAGAACACCACTCATCATGTATGATAAATCCAAATGCAACTTGGGATATTTTTTAGGCTTGTGGGATTCTGCATCATTTGGATGTCTTTTGTCTGGACTGAGATTATGGTCTGTGATTACATGCAATGTTAATTATGCAATTGACAATTGTAAAGAAGGAAATGGTGATCCAAACTTATAGTTAGCTATCTTAATCCATAGTCAGTACAAGAACAATATTGATCATGTATGATAAAGCCAAACACAGCTTGGAATATTTTTTAGGCTTGTGGGATTCTGCAACATTTGGATGTATTTTTCCTACCCTAGGATTATGGTTTATGATTGCATGCAATGTTAATTATGCAATTGACAATTGTAAAGAAGGAAATGGTGATCCAAACTTATAGTTAGCTATATTAATCCATAGTCAGATCAAATGTTATCTCTACCCTGATCCTGTTCTAGTCCAAAAAGGATAAAGTTGATTCATATAAAATTCCAAGTTCAATCTAATCTCAAAGATGGTCACCTTAAAAACAAAAAGTGTTTGTGATTAGAGTTAATGGAAAACTGGAAACAGTTTATTGTAGTAATGTTAATTACAGCTAATGGATAGATGCCAAATACATATTGAACTGAGAAATACCCAATAGGGTATTAGTACAATCAGACTACTCAACACAAATTGTCAATAAGAAATTATGCTTCATTCCTTTGACCAATTATGCCAAACACATAGTATGCAAAGTCAACACACCCTTAAGCATATATAAACACTTACTAATTACATACTTCGTGCTATTTTCCTAATACTTACCATAAGATGGGTGTTATTGTTTGGCACTAGCTTTCAGAAGAATTTTAAAGAGCTCTGCATGTGTCTTGGGTGTCTTCCCTATGTTTTTGGTTCTCCTCAGGTTGTGTCATCGGTACTATGCATGCTAGGGCTTCAGAGCTTCTGTGTTTGTGTTGGGTTTCGTATGCTAGGGATTTCTCTACTTTCCAAACCGTTGCTGCATATGCTAGGGATTCCTTTTCCTCAAGATACAGATCTAAATGGATAGAGAATGGCTACAATACGACTAGGGCTTTCTTCAGGTTATGTGGAAATCCTTCTATGTGAACTTAACAGATACAAATAGACTTAAGTCTCACAGAAGAGTGTTGAAACAATGTAACTTCTAAGGACATTCTACTTGTTCTTTACTTTATTATTATTATTCCTCCTTTGGGAGATGTCACTAACGTAAAAGGTCATGTAAAAGTACAAGTCACACTAGTTTCCACTGGCTCCACTAAAGAAGTTGCAGCCTCTGCAACACATGCAAACATGGCTTCTTGAGCCCGGTGATGTCGTTTAGAGAGAGGCAAGGAAACTTCATCACTCGGTAGGATACTTCACAAATGATATTTATCAGCCTTTGGTGGAAAACACATAGGCCTTTCCATAAAAATTGAAGACATCTGCCCATGTAGCAAATCACCTTCAGTTTCAAGACTGTTAGAACTTAAGATATTATTAGTTCTCAAATGGCATTCATTTAGCACACAAGCATTATCTGTTTGGGTACACAAAGTACTCCCAAAAGACCAAACACCTTCAGATACCGCTTCACACAAACAGATCACAGATCAACACACTGATGTTTGTCACATGGTTAAAACCCTCGAGAGGGAAACAGTCCATAGCCCCAGCCAAATAGCTACTTGGAGCAATTTATTACGCAAAAGAAAAAAGTTACATGAGCTTCTCATAATCGATCAACTAGCCAAGGACCCTCTATGCTCTTTAAATAGAGATCATAGACCAATTGGGTGTTAAACCACGAATCAATGGTAGGTATGATATAAGAGAAGTTGAACCGTCGGATCACTCTATGTCTAGAACATATCGTGACCGTCGGATTAGAATATTTACAAATGCATACTAATGCATACTAAAGAAACACACTTTTACCTAATGGATATATTACACAAGTTGATCTTAACTAACTCCTAAGTGTCTAAATATCCTAACATTCCCCCTTAAGAACAACTTCGGATATGATTTAAGGATTTACAAAAGTGACACTATTTGGAGAAGGAAGGAGGCATTAGAGCCTATCCCCCCTTAAGGACACATTCCTGAACTCCTAACATAGACCGAAGTTTAGAAAACTTCGCTTCTGTAAGAGACTTGGTGAAGATGTCTGCAACTTGATCATCTGTAGGGCAATAGAGAACTTCAATAACACTATCATGAACAAGATTTCTGATGAAGTGCATGTGTAACTCAATCTGTTTGTTGCGCTGATGTAGAACTGGATCTTTGGCAAGCTTGATTGCACTTTGATTGTCGCACCAAAGTGGAATAGGCTGCTACTTCTCAAATCCAAACTCTGAAAGGATCTATCGAAGCCATAAAGCTTCCTAACTAGCATTAACTGCAGCTCGATATTCTGCTTCTGCTGAATAAAGTGCAAGAGCTTGTTGTTTCTTACAAGCCCAAGTGATAGGTCTAGATCCCAGACGGAAAACATAACCTGCAGTAGACTTTCGATCATCAGGATCGTCGGCCCAATCTGAATCAGTGAAACCAACTAACAAAGGTTTCCCCCCTATACTGTAATGAATCCCAAACTGAATTGTACCTCGAATATATTGAAGTATTCTTTTTGCTGCTTTCCAGTGACTTTCATGAAGAGTTTGCATATAACGGGCAACACGACCAATGGAAAAGGAAAGGTCAGGATGGGAATGATTCAAGTATAAAATACTACCAACAAGCTGACGATATAAGGTGGCATCTACTTCAGGGGAAGTACAAGTGGCAGAAAGTTTGAATCCAGACTGGAAGGGAGAAGGGGATGGTTTACAATCTACCATGTGGAAGCGACGAAGAAGGTCACAAGCATACTTAGACTAGGAAAGAAATAATCATTCTTTGGTTTGCAATACTTGGAGACCAAGAAAATAATGCAAATGTCCTAAGTCTGACATTTCAAAATTTTGCTTAAGACTGGATTTCACATGGGTTATAAGGTTAGGGTCACTACTAGCAAGGATAAGATCATCAACATAAAGAACAAGTATGATGAGATGGTTTCCTACTTTCTTGGTATATACATTAGGGTCAGAATGGCATCTAGAAAAACTAGTGTCAAGGAGAAAGCTATCCATTTTGGCATACCAAGCTCTAGGAGCTTGCTTAAGGCCATATAATGAATTCTTAAGGAGACAAACAAGGCTAGAGTTATTCTGAACATATCCAGGAGGTTGTTCCATGTAAATCACCATGTAAGAAGGCAAACTTGACATCCATTTGATGGACTTCCCAGTTATGTAAGGCTGCAAGGGAAAGAACAAGGCGGATGGAGTTCATTTTTGCTACAGGGGCAAAGGTTTCATTGTAGTCAATCCCTTCAACTTGGGGAAAGCCTTTGGCAACTAACCTTGCCTTAAGCCTTTCAACACTTCCATCTGATGCATACTTAGTTCTATAGACCCATTTACATCTGACAAGTTTTCTTCCTTTTGGAAGAGGAACAAGATCCCAAGTATCGTTCGCCATTAAGGAACGATATTCTTCATCCATAGCTGCATCCCAATCTGGATTTCCTGAAGCTTCTGTAAAAGTTTCTGGATCATGATTTTTAGAAACTTGAGCCAAAAGAGAAGAGGCTCACTGAAACTGAGAACGGTTTCGACGTTGATCTCTAGGATCACTTGCAAGATCACCAACTGCTTCACATGTTGAACGGACCCATCGAGGAAGTATTGGTGCTGGTGCAATTGGAGGAACATGAGCAAGCAGAGGTGGATTTTCATCCTCACTGTCATCATCAGAAACTAGAGTTGGAAACCTGTCAAGGAAGTTGGAAGAAGAAGAAGAAGAAGGCGCAATCGCCGAATCAGGCTCGTAGGCCAAAGATGGCACACCCGCCAAGTTAGGCTCGCAGGCCAAGAGATTTTCATCAAATTTAATATCTCTTCTAATGATTATATCATGTGAATGGGGCTGAAGAAGTCTATAACCTTTTACATCTTTAGAATATCCAACAAATATGCACTTTTCACTTTTAGGTTGAAATTATTTCCGTTTTTCATCCGGAATGTGAGCCCATGCTTCACAACCAAACACACGAAAGTGACTTACATCTAGTTTAATTTTAGTCCATGCTTCTTCCGGTGTTATACCTTGTAAAACTTTAATGGGTGTGCAATTAACTATGTAATTTGCACTATGGCCTCAGCCCAATATTGAAGACTTAGTCCCTTAGATTGGATCATACAATTAGTCATTTCTTTTAAAGTGCGGTTCTTCCATTCAGCTACACCATTTTGTTGTGGTGTATATGGAACAGTGTGCTATTGTTGGATTCCTTGTTCAGTGCAAAAGGTAGTGAACTTGTTGTTAACATACTCTCCTCCATTGTCAGATCTTAACTTAATAATTTGATGACAAGATTGTTTTTCAACAAGGGCCTTGTAGGCCAAGAACATGTTAAATACTTTGCTCTTAAGTTTTAGGAAGTAAACCCAAGTGCATCTGGATTAGTCATCAATGAAAGTTAAGAAATATTTGAAACCAGAAAAGGAAGCTGATGGAAGAGGGCCACACAAGTCACTATGCACAAACTCCAAGGGAACCGAGGCGTGCCAAGAGGCACGTTTGTCAAAACTGTCCCGATGATGTTTTCCAAGTACACAACCGGAACAAACACCATCCTTGCAAGATACCAGCAGAAGACCAATCACCATATTGTCTTTACATAGTTGTTGCAATGAGCGATAATTTAAGTGACCAAATCACTCATGCCAAAGTTTGCTCAAGTTATCACTATGAGCAACAAAAACTGAAGGAAAAGGTGATGACCCAAAGTTGTTAAATTTGTACAACCTGGTAATATCATCAACAGTTCCAGTAGCAAGGACATTTTGAGGATTTTTAAAATCCTTGATTACAACTTGGTGAGGTGTAAACATCAAAGTTTTACCTTCACCTGAATGAGCAATTTGATAGACTGATAACAAATTGCAGGAAATTTTTGGAACACATAGTACATCACTGAAATGACCATTTTCTACTGGAACTATTCCAGATCCTACAACACTTAGAGATCTATCATCACCAACAAATATTTGTTTGGTGTTACATTCATGCATAGTAGAAAATATGGCTTGATCCTTAACAATATGATAAGATGCTCCAGAATCAATGAGCCATTCATTTGAAGTAAAAGAAGAAGATGCAGTATAAGAGTAACCAGAAGCACAAAGTGCATGTCCATGAGAGTTAGATTCTGAAGACGAATCTAGGCTGATGTGGTGCTTCTTCATTGCTGCTTCCAAGGCTGTCATCTTCTTAAAACATTTAGATTCATCATGATTATCTTTCCCACAAAAATTGCAATGACACTCAGTCTTCTTTCCTTTTTGCTTGGATCCTTTGTCATTTTTTGAAGAAGCAGCTGACTGAGAGGGTTTGGGACCCTTGTTGTTTGGCTTATTATTGCAAAAATTCTGTTTCTTGGGAGGCTTAGACTTTTCTTTCTGTTGGGACAATAAGGCTTTCCCAGATGTATCTGCATTGTTAATTATTCCAAGATGAATGAGCTTATCTTGCTCTCTAATTAAGGAATCACAAAAGGATTCAAGACAAGGCTCTTGATAGGTAGCTGCAATCAAGGATTCTTTCATGGAGTAAAATGTATATACAAAAATAGAATATGCAAGTCCAAGTTTGGAAAGTATATGATAAATACATTGTTTGTCTTCTTTCTTAATCTTGCATTCTACACATAAGAGTCTAAGAGTTTTATACTTAGATAAATAGTCTTGAATGTATGAAAAATCATTTGGACTCAAGGAAAGCAACTCATTCTCAAGTTGATGACCCTAAATTTCATTGTGTTTACCAAACATAGATTCCAACTTTTCCCAAGCTTTATCAGGTTCATCAATGCAAGATATGTGGAATTGTAAATCAGTAGAGATTGACATCCCAATCAATCCACGAGCTTCATCACATCTATTTGCCCATTTAATTTTCTTATCTTCATCAGTGGGTTCTATTTCTTTCCCTGAGGTTATCCTGAAAAGTCCCCTACTTCGCAGAACATCCTCCATACGGGATTTCCATGAGAAATAGTTAGAACTTGTAAGTATAATATCACAAGGGGCGGACATAGTGTAAAATAATGGCTGAAAGAATAGAAACTAACTATCTAGATGCAAAGAGCTCAAAAAAATATGCGGTTTAAAAAAAAACGACACTTAAAACAGATTCCGGATGATGAAGTTATGCTTGATCAAAGAAAATGTTGAAGATGTCCCCAATAGTGACGTGGCAGATATTAATTTGACCAACTAAAAAAAAGAAACTCCCTCTTCCCAAGATCAACCTTTAACAATCACTTTTACAAAAAAAGTTGCTTTGAAGTGAATCACTTTTATAGAATAAGTGATGTTCACTTTTACAATAATGTGACTTTTAAATAGTGCGGCAATAAATTAAAAAACTTAAGTGACTCACTTTTATTTTATTTTATTTATGTGAGATGCACTTTTACAATAAAGTAACTTGAAAATAGAAATTGCATGCACTAAAAAGTAGCTTGATAAGACTTGAACTCAAGACTTATCAAGGTGTAAAGCAACTTTGGACCAAGTGAGCTAAGTTTAAAAGGTACGTAAAAGTATGGAAAGAGGAAGGGGGCTTCTTCTTCTTCTTTTAACTCTTCTCTCTTGTTTTCTGTGCTTTCTTTCTTTTCCTACAAATCACAAAAAAAACGAAAAACAAAAAAAACTTTTTCCACACAATGGGGTTAGATCTAAGCTAGCTTACCCAGAAAGTCTGCGTTTTCAAGTTTTCTCGCTGTTTCTGATTTGTCGTGATCGCATAAGGTGCACGACAAAGAGCATACATAGACGAGAAGACAAGAAAAAAAAACTTTCCCTTATTGTTTCTGATTCGCCGCGATCACACAAGGTGCACGGCAAAGAGCATACACAGTCAGGGAAAACAACAATTCAAGACTAAAACATAAAAGATCTAATAATAAACTGATAAAATATGAGAGATTTAAAAAAACAAATCCGTCACTGTAACATTATACCTTCAGATTTGCCGAAATGGGTGTTTCTGGAGCAAACGAAAATGGTTTTCGATGAAATGAAAACTGTTTCCAAATGGAAACAGCGCTCTGGACACAATGGAACAGCTCCCATAGGCCACAAATGCACAAAAAATCCAGAACCAGAAACCCTTTCAAAGTTTCGGCAACACCGATCCCAGATCTTGATCAAAATCGAAAGCGGCTCTTCATAAAAGCTCTGATACTATGTTCGGGTACATAGGGTACTCCCAAAAGACCGAACACCTTCAGATACTACTTCACACAAACAGATCATAGATCAACACACCGATGTTTATCACGTGGTTAAAACCCTCGAGAGAGAAATAGTCCATGGCCCCAGCCAAATAGCTACTTGGAGCAATTTATTATGCAAAAGAAAGAAAGTTGCATGAGCTTCTCATAATCGATCAACTAGCCAAGGACCCTCTATGCTCTTTAAATAGAGATCATAGACCAATTGAGTGTTAATCCACGGATCAATGGTAGGTATGATCTAAGAGAAGTTGAATCGTCGGATATGTTTAGAACATATCGTGACCGTCGGATTAGAATATTTACAAATGCATACTAATGCATACTAAAGAAACACACTTTTACCTAACAGATATATTACACAAGTTGATCTTAACTAACTCCTAAGTGTCTAAATATCCTAACATTATCGGATGCCATATTTTCTCCGTTACTGCCATTGGCACTTGCTATGCCTCCTTTATTCAAGCCTTCTACAATTTTATTAGTTTCATCTTCATCTTCAATTCTTGCCCTTTTTACCAAATGCAAATGTTCATCAAAGTTAAGTTTCCTTGCCTTGATCTGTGTCGTTTTCTTTCGATGATCTACTCCAGATAATATTTCAAGAACATTTTCTTCTTACGTGCAAATATTTATCTTTATTTGATTATCCGTGCAAAGATGGTATTGGGTTTATAAAGGCCAAAAAGAGTGGCAGTGGCCAGAATATTGATTAGAGTGGGTTTATGATACCCAACTCAAATACAAACCATAGTGATAGTGGTTGAACTACAAGAGAGACTTCTGTGGATATCAAACTCAAGTAGGTGGTCAACCATAGCCAAAATAAAGAAATGAGATGGATATCTCAACATAGGGTCGGTCCTATGTACAACATCCTCCCTGAAGATGAGCGAAAGGTCAACAATAGAAAGGAACATATCACATGTGATATCACAGCTTCCCCCCTTAATGTTTATTGCGGGCCATTTGAAGATAGAATTTCCCTAAAACACCTTAGTGTCTGTTACCCCCTGATATGTAGGGGTGACTTAATGTTCATATTTTTAGATTGTCTGTGTATGAATTTTAGTGTTCAGACTTTGTTGTTTTGACTCTTGAGAGGTGTTAACAGTTTTCAATTTTCTAGTTGTTAGGGTTCACTTTCTGAGTGCAGATGTGTGTACCATTTGCTGAAAATTTAACACAAGCATTGAAGAAGGTTTCTAAAGTTGTACACATAACCTACAGTGAAAGTATTGGAGTAATCCTTCAAATCGAAGTCCTAATGATAATGCAGAAATAAAACCCCTTGACATTAAAAGCTGCAGGTCAGCCATGGTCGACAACTACAAGAACTCCATCTTGTCCCTGCTACAAATACCCCCACATTGGCATCAATGAAGCTGAGTTGAAGAGAAATTTTCATGCTTGTCTAGATTTATTTTATTATTACTGACTCAAAAGCTGAAGGTAGTTTTGTAGACTACAGTTTTTTTTAATTCGAAACCTATTTGTATTTTGAAAAAGCACATAAAACCCCTTTGATTTTGTAAATATATAACAAACTATAAACCCCATTAGACAGAAATATGTTATTTTTATCTTTTCCTTAGATTTATATATTTGATTCCTTGTATGGTGTTTCCTTCCTCTTAATGAACATAGGCGATATAGTGTTCTATGGATGCATGAGAAGTCTCTTTTATTCTTATGTTAGACATAAATTGTTCCCCTTTGGCAAAAGCTTCTTCTTCTTCTGGTAATAAGGTTGTATATTACTTATTACTATTCATTTCCCATCTTCAATTTCCATGTGTATGGAAGTTAGTGTGAATTCCAATAGTAACTGGCAGGATTAATCCAATTGTCTTCATATGAGCTTGTTTCATGTTTTACCACATCTATAAATGTTAGGTAGCTTACCATAAACATTGAGTGTGTGGGTCTACATAATTTAAGATAGGTTGATTGTTTTTAAGTTGACATTAATAGTTCCATCATTCATTAGTTACACTAATGGACACTAAGAAATAGCTCAACTTTTTTTTTTCTCTTTTGCTATCTATGTGCCTTTCTGGAATTTTTTTTTCTATTTTTGGTGCATGACTAATCAATTTTGGAATCTGTATTAACTTTGTAGATTATCAATTACTGCACAAATTTTTCTATTGTATAAGTATTTTGCAGTTATTATTATGAGCAAGTACTTCAAATAGTTTGTGTTATAAAAAGAAATGCTTCATTATATAATTGTTAGAATAATCATGATCTGTTGGAACCATTGAATAAAGGAGAGTTCTACAAGTGCTTACGTGAATTTGTTCGTTATGTTTTCAGTATCTTTTCCCATGACAAGAACCAGTAAACGCTTCTATAGAAAAAGAATTTGAGATGCTTGTTGGAGCATCTAGAAAGCTTCAGCTATTGGAAAAGGTCATAATCAATTTCATACTAACTAATTAAGTCTGGATTTTCATTTCATTATTATGAATTTTAGGAATCTATAAGGCCTGCATATTTTAAACCCTCAAGTCTTGTATTTGCTCTTTGTATCTCATCATTTTAGCATGTCGTGGATGCAGCTGCTTCCACGATTGAAATAAGGTGGACATCGTGTGCTACTCTTCTCACAAATGACAAAGATGCTTGATATACTGGAAGAAATTTTGAACTTTCTAGGATTTTTATATTGTTAGTAAGTACAAAATTGTCCAAAAGATGGTTCTTATGATTAGAAAACAAAGAAATTTTGAGCAAGAAGTTTGATTTTGACAAATAATGGAATATGCTTCTATTTCCATCTACTATTGATTTTGAACTCTGGCTTCACTATGTCAAATTCCTTTGGTATGAAATATAGAGAACTTTTGGCCTTTTCTATCATGCATGTCTCTGCTTGAGATACTTTGTGCAGTTCATTCGATAAAGAACTAAGAGAAGCAAAAATGAAAAATCACATCGTTCATCTACAGATTTTTTTATCAATTGAAGAGGGAATTTTCTAACTATTGTACAATTTGGATCCATTTTGGTAGTATATTGATCTTTTTGGTTGTGATTTGATCGATTTTGGTTGTATATATATTTATATATACAAAGCACAAAGCACAAAAGCATCTTCAAGAGTTGTGCTCTCTTGGGGAGACTAATCAGCAGATTTATGAAAGATCAATATAGCAGCAAAAGTTCTTTGTGGAGGCCCTGATCAACTTTTCTTCCATCAAGAATAATCTTGCATGTAGCAACCAAGTCATTGTTTCCATAAGTAGAACTACAGCGCTTTTCTTGAAAGAGTATGTAGCTTATCAGTAGACTAAATTCAGCAAAAGCAGCAATGCAGATTAGGAGAAAATTGGGGCTTATAAATCAGATAAACTTGGCATACATTAAACGCTAAATTCAGTGCTGAGACTAAGAAAAAAGTAGAGTTTTAAAAACAAAGAAAAGCACTTTCAAATCAGGAATCAAAGCACTGCTTTTGAGGAGAAAGTAGAGGATAAAGATAGCATAAAATCATTATGAAACCAAAAAACACCTTCATTATTATGGAGAGAAAAAACCAATCTAGTTTTACACCAACAATAGCATTTTTTTTGCATCCATTTTCAGCACTAGGAAAGATCAAATTCACTCTAAAACTACTGTTGCTTCAAGACAAATTTGTAATCAGCCTATTTCTAAAGTTAGTAGTTCTCTTTGGAGAGAACAATGCTAGATTTATGGGGAGCAAAAATAAATATATTTTTACACCAACAATAGCAATGCTTTTGGCATCCATTTTCAGCCCTAGGAGTGATCGAATTCATCCTAAAGCTAGTGCTACTTCAAGAAAAATTACAGTCTATTTTTACAGTTGAATTCATCAATCTATTTTGACAGCTAGCATTACTCTCTAGAGAGAGGCTTCACTCCACGTTATCTTTTTCTTTGGTCAAAAAGCTTCCACTGAACATGAGCAAGAAGCAACTATTCGATAGGACAAGTTATATATATATTAAAAATATAGACATTTAGATCCAAATTTTTACAAATATTCAATAGAAATCAGAATCAATGCACATTTAACATTAGTAATTACACATTTACAAATCAGTAATCACAATGAGATTATAAGACACATAGATAACTCATGATACTCATGATAGTCATAAGACAAGATGTCAATAATCAGGAGTCATAACCATATTTCGCTTTAAGTCATCAAAATCAGAATGTATTCCATAGATGTCAGAATGCCACTGGAAAATGCCAAAAACATTCTTATGGTAATAAGGTTGTACATTAGATATTACTATTCATTTCCCATCCTTAGGATCCATGCATATGAATGTTGGTGCAAATTCTGATATTAACACACAAGATTAATCTAATAGTCATTGTGTGAGCTTGTTTCACAACTTCCATAAATTTAAGGCAGCTTACTACAACTGTTGAGTGTGGGTCCACAGAATTTAAGATAGGTGGACAGTTTGTAAGAATACCACCATTTGGACCATATCTTGGGAAAAAATTTGACCATTTTTACAAGTTGGTTTAATTATTACTTCCTGCTTTTCATATTTTTCTTAGGCATAGGCACCTTACTAATGGAAGATGTTGTGAGTTGCAGCTTTTGCTTGATTGTGGAGCTGTGCAAGAAGATGCTTTTACTGTTGATCAGCTTGCATCCTTAGAGAAGGTGTTGTTATTTGCTTATGTCCATTGAGAGCATGTTTTGAATAATATATATTTGTAATTTCCAAAATCTCTATCACTACTAGTATTTTATTAAGATGTTTTCTGGATCATATTGATTTTTAACCTTCCAAGTAATTGCAATAAAAGTGAATGTATGGAATGGGAGATTTGATTGTGAAAAATACTCAGTGCACCCGGTTTGTAGTTTATCTTTTCAATATATGAAGCAGTTTCTTTTGATATTTCATATGTTGAGGTTCTTTACTTGGTGAATCTTGCAAACTTAATGCTATAGGCCTGCTGATGTCGGCCATATTGGATTTAGTTACATGGTCCATGGATTATGAGATTGTTACCCTTCTAATGAGGATTTGAACGACCGTTAAGACAATAACTTGGATTTCGTAACATGTTCCATGGTCTATGAACTAATGACCTTTCAACTAAGGGTTCAGGCTTTACTGTTGGAAAATATAGTTTCCCCGCATTTTGTTTGATTTGGTGAGAGTTTTTATACTTATAAGAGATATTCTTGGAGGGTTGTATCCAAGAGGACCACGTGTTAATTCACAATGCTTGTATGATCCAATATACAATTACAGAGAGACATTTATGTAGCCAAACGTGGAAACTATTTGGGAAGCATAACGTGCAGGCACCTTAATTTAGAAAACCTTATAAAAGATTGATATGGATATGAAGAACCCACAGGTTTCTTACTACCTCTAGTTTTGGTTTCTTCTTTTTGGATCAATGTGTCTACTTTGACACACTCCTCATTTCCCTTAACTAACTTCTTGTCATTATCAAAGCATTTAGTATAGGATTTTTCATCTGCAGAAATCTTGTATGCATCATAACATATCGCACTCAAGCATATCATACTTGGAACATATTTTCATAACATAAAGGACTTGTTTCCATTGGCACTTGGAATGGATTGCAACCAGCAACGATGACCCTTTTTTGGGCATATGTTTGTGACATATTGGTGAGTTTGTAGGACTGTATAGAAAACTTGGAGGAAACCAACGCTGAAGATAATCTCAACACTCCCATAAATCCACATTTGAAATTTCTGTAGCAACCCTTCTAACAACACAAATCTTCAATCATAGAGTCACATTGTTAAAAACACTGTTATATGGTCTCACCCCAAAACCCATTTTCCCTATTTCTGGGTGATTTCTTATTTCATTATAATTTCTCCATTTCTCATTTTTAGTAGCATGTGGGAAGGGGAGATTCAATTGTAGTTATAGTACATGGAAGTTAGGGGGTTGCAATTGGATTTAGATCACATAAAAGACATCGAGCTAGTAATCGTGTGCTCATTTCTATCATTTACATGGTTCCTCTGAATATGGTTTACCTTTTATGATTCTATGATCATAATTGATGCTTACTCAAGGAGAAATACCTTCAAAGTTTCACTTACTTTATACAAGCCTTTTTGCAACTTTAATGATTTTTCTGCTTTCATTTTTCTGATTAATTACAGTAACTATGGTAGATTGATAGATGCTTTAATTCTTTTGCATGATTAATCTTTGTGTGTTTCTATTTCTGGTTGCTATTCTTTCAACTTAGAATTGGACTGCTATGCCCGAACTTTGAGTCATTTTTCTAAAATGTTATGTTTTGAAATTGTTTATCTAGAGAACCATGATAAAATTAGCTCCTAGGATTTTGGTGTCTTATCATTAACTAATATTTTGTAAAGGCTATTGTTGTTGGTTTGTCTATTTTAAGTTCTTGTGTTGGCTCTATTGTGGTGATACCATGATACTGATACTCATGTTCACAGTTTTTCCAACCTTTAAAAATTTAAATAGTTTCTGTAAGAAGCTTTCTCAATGCAAAAGTATTTTTTGAGAAACCATGATCTCTGTTTTCCTTTAAGTACTGTTAGAACTAGGCTTAAAGCCTATCCAACGAAGAGGATTTTAATGAAGAATGAGAACTCTTGTTCTATTTTTATTTTTAAGGGCTTAAGGCCCTTTGGAAGGAATTGAGCTCTTCACATCTTGTTTTTGGTTGAGGGGAAACATACTTAGTGCCCAGTAAAATGTCCTTCGAAAGGAACTGAGCTCTTCACAATGGTTTTTTGGTCAAGGGGCAACATACTTAGTGCCCAATAAAATGCCTATTGACAAACATGATGTCTTCAAAATATGTATTTAACTCATCTACATTTTTGAAGTGTTGTCGTTTTGATCAGCGCTCTGACATATAGTTCATAACTTGTTTTTCACATCTTGGAAGCATCTTCAAGTTGATCAAATTCAAATGAGATGAGAGTGGGGAATAGAATCCCAAGGGGAATAATACACTAATTTCTAGTTTGTCAAAACTCGGGCCATTTATGGCATCAACGAGCTTAGGGCACAGTGGAGGTGTGGGAAGCTCAAGGACAATCAACAGGTTGAAAATGCCAGTGAACAGTGTTGATTGGCTTGGTAGAGAGATGCTTGAGATGAGGATAAGAAAAACAAATTGGATGTTGATGATGAGAAAGTAAGCTAATATTTTTTTTTTGTTTTAAGAGAAATATTTGCATTTGAAGAAAGAAATGAAAGGAGGCATTTATTGTATGTTTGTTTCCTGTTTTCATGGAAGGACTTTTTATACATGGTTCTTCCCTCACATGTCAATGTAAATCAATTGCAGGATATTGAGCTAGCTATTGTTGATGGTATGGGTGCAGAGTCAGGACACATCATAGCTACAACCATAGGTGGCAGAAATGGCTAGCCTAAATAGGTTTACCTATATTGTGTTCACAGTGAGAATTCATTAGGTCACAACCAAGAATCTAAGTGAATAGTTTCTTTATGGAAATTTTTTCCACTTGTTTATTTATTCTTTTATTGACTTGACAGACCATTAGTTACATTGTGGAACATGTGGTTGGAACAGGGTCTTTTGGTGTTGTCTTTCAGGTCATAATTGACTTCTTTGTAGAATGCATGTGGGGTATCATGTCAATATACTAGGTAGAAATATAAAGGGGTGTAAAAAATGTAAATGAAAAAATGGATACATGCAATACATAGTGAAAATAGGGTTTTTTTAAAATTGGGAAGGCATATTGAGAGGGGGTTAAAAAAACGATTTTGGGAGGTATTTTCCAGTATTTTTTGAAAATAGGGGTATTGTTTCATATGCCACAAACGAACGTGATATGCCATAGTTTCACTAAGTGAAGACCCCGTGAAATGATCATAACTACTAAAGAGTAATAGGAGCAACATAGGCCTTTCTTCAATATAACACACTCCAATATGAGTGGATCCTCCTACAACTTCGGCTATGATATCCATATTACTGATAGAAATATCACAGCTCCTTAAGGGATCCAAATAACAATGGTTTTGGTTACCAATATTCATGGGCATTATACGACTAAGTCATAAATACACCCTACTTCAATCTTTCCTTATCCCCCAAATATTTATCAGTTTGTTGGTTACACTAGTGAAGGTACCAGATTGAGTGTAGATCTAGGTACCGAATCAAGTGTGGGAATGAGTACGATATAGTGAAATAAACATACAACATAAATAATTTATTAGTAAATACAATCTCTTAGACTTATATTTAAAAATGAAAAATGAAAATGAAATAAATGACAAGATTGTACTTGATTCTAATTCCTCATTGAACATCCTTTAAACTCATGCTGATGATGTCTAAGTGACAATACATAAGATAAATGCATATAAAAGACTTAAATTCTGGATTAAATGTGTAGATAAAACATGGAAAAATGGAGGGTCATCATCTCCCCCACACCAAAGATCTTGCATGTCCCAATGCAAGGAAGTAAAAATGAAAAACTGATAACACCACCCACTCAAACTATAGAGGAATTAACCAACAACTGGACCTGTGGAGAAGAAGGAATAGGTTTTGGTTGGGTGCTCTTGAGTTCTTCTAACTGTTTCTCTTTCTTCTTCAACTATTTCCTCAAACTCCTGTTAGATCCGGTCATATCATCAACTAATTTCTGCAAGGAATTAACCTTAGTTTTGAGAACTTCATTCTCCTTCTTAAGATGTCGAGTAAGGAGAGCATATTCTTGGACTTCTTCAGTTAGTTGTATGGTCCTCTTCTGAAAGTAGTCATTTGTTAACAGCTCAAAAGGAAGGACAGATAGATTTTGAACTGGATTCGTAGGGGTTGGTGTTCCCAAAGCAGCGAAGGCAAATTGTGTAGGAAATGAGGATTCGTTAGCAGAGTGCAATGGAGACAAAGGGGCCAAGGACATGTGTTGTGATGCACTATATGGGGGAAGGTATTTTCAGGATGGAGGAGTAGATGATGAAACCTAGACAGGGGTGGAATCAACGAAGGTTCCTTCAATTTTTCCTTGAGCCATAGTCTTGGCATTCGTGCTGCGAGTAAATCGTTGGGCAGGTTGACTATCTGGTACTTTTGACACTTTTACTCCTTTTTGTTTTAATTTGGCATAAAAAGGAATACCCCCTGATGATCCATCAAGCTTATGTTTTTGTTTGAGATTGATCTTTGTTTCCTGTAACTGAATTTTGGATTTTCCCTTGTGGCTATGACTATCAACACAGGATTCTGGGGTTTTATCCATATTATCATTTGCATGTACAGATGTTAATTGAGTTGGTTTCATAGGGGCAAGAAAAGTTTCAATAGGAAAGATAGCATGAGGATTATGAAGGATAAGAAGGAACTGCTCCCAGTTCTGATTTTTCTTCTATAGCTCAGCCAAAATCAACATTTTAATAAGGTCATGGTGGTAAAGACTTTGATAAGGGTTTTCGATATTTTTTCTAGCATGGGAAACCATTTTACTTAATATTTTCCAAAAGTAGAAGGGAAAATTTATAAGCTTTCCAAACTCGAAATGTGGCTACAATCTGAAATGATAGGTTTTGAAGACATAAAACCTACCTTCACAAGTGATAATCCCATCGATAATCATTAAGGGGATGATAAATTAGTCTCGTACTTAGTTCTTCGCAAAACCTCTGTCCCCTTTGACTATTAAGAACTCAGGATTGAAAACAAAGTCATAACTTTGTCGAGAAAGTTTGTAATTTTTGAACCATCACTCTCCAGTCCAAGGCAACCCTATGGCTTGAGCGATTGATTCCTCCAGAACAAAGAATGGGAGTGGCCCAATTCATGCTCGGTTCCCATCAAACCATAGAGAAAACTACAATGAGACTTCATCATCATGGTTAGAAAGGGCGGCTAGAAAGGGATTCCACCCTGCTCAGATAAAAAGCTCTCTGCATTCCTGAAATTATGGTAAGGCTAAGAGGTCAGGAAGAGACGTGGGCTCATGGAGATTGATCATGGTTGGAATATGGTGTATCAACACAGAATGGTTGTGAGGGAACAAAGGAAATGAATACAAACAACTGAAAGTAAATCTCCCTTTTCTATTCTCCTGTCAATGTTGACCCATAATTATTAGGGATATCATTTTGGAAGCTTGATGCTAACAAAATGGAGGAGTAACAAAAATTATGGTATGAACAATGATCCATTATTTCACTAAGACTCCTAATTCTAGTAATCAATGGCCACTTCAAGCCACCTGTCGATATGTACAAGACCACATGGAAGGCAATTTCCGCCAACAATCATTTTCATAATTAAATAGAGGCATGCTCATTAAGATATGTTATGAATAAAAACCTTAGATATTCGAATTCCTTACAAATTATGACATAAAAAAACTTAAAATGAGGTATTAAAAGTATGAATAAAAACAATTATACCTCAAATGTAGGACATTATAGTTAAAGGATTCAATTTGCCTCTAAATCAAAATTATTTCATGATTAAATTGAAAACAAAATAATAATTGAGTGCCAAAATCGAGGTCAGGGTTGCATAATTTGTATTCTTGAGTTAGGTGCTCCAATACCAGATTTCTCCTTAATGTTTTTCATATCAATTTGAGAATTAATTACAGCTCATTACCAAAATCAAAGATTTGGACATTGATCATACAAGTAAATTTTAACTTTTCTTTGTTCTTTGATATAAATATAGATCTGATAAGAGAAATGGCCAATCCATCAAATCTAATCTCTGTAAAAAGGAAATGTAGGCTTGGATAAATGAACTTTATAAAACAAACTATGAGTTTTATCAGGTTCAACAATTTGATTGATCCAAACTCAATTTGTTTACCTTTGTATTCGCTCAACCCAACACCTTGTCCAGTACTATATCCAATACCTCTAATGTTAAGATATCAAAATATCCCCAATTTTTTTTTATAGCATTAGTAAGATACTAGTGATAAGGTACAGAGGTCTCCTTGTCATGTTCTGAACAAAAGGTCACTAATCAACAAAGTGAAATCTCATTCAAACAATCCTCAAAAGAAATCCAATTCTTATCAACACAATTCAAATGCAAATTTATTTTCCTCCTTTTATACATAAATCCTATCATGGATCAACATGTTTTCCTTGGTCAAGAGTTTCTCCTACTGAAATTCATAAAAATACCAGTCAAAATGGTTCAGCTTTACGCAATAATGTGCAAGTGATAAAGATACGGCTCCCTGTCAAGTTCATTGAATCATTAATCATCTGGACACTCTGGAGGAAAAATACTCCTATATGATAAGGATACGAAAGTAGAGAGTCAAATTACCTTAAGGAGATTATCCACTAGTTGTTAGATAAATATTATTAAATTTAATTTTATCCTAACACGTCTTTTAGCTCCTACAAGAGTACCTCGTTCATCCAAGTAAGTATAGATGAAATATGATAATAGATACTATAGTCAAAACCCACTGCCAGCGAGCCTGCTCAGAACTCCAGTGGGGTAACTATAATATCCAAGAAATTTCTTCCCCAGACAGAATGCCCCATTTCCAACAAGCCTGTTCAGTACCCTGGTGGGTTTTCTTGGTCATACCATAGGCCGACACCCATTGCCAGCGGACCTGTTCAGCATCTTGATGGTTTAACCTCTTACATCATTTTTCCTTTAGAGGATCTTGTCCCAAATTCACCTTATAGATAGGATTAATAAATTTCTTACGTAGAGGTAAGATGGGGGAGTTGATCTAAAAACCTTTTCAGGAGCGGAATGGTATTGGGTTGGAATATTTTTCTAGAACAATGCTTGTAAAGGTTTGATTGCATGAACGATTAACTCTTGGAATGATGCTAATTCAATGGAAAGGCTATAGTTATATGTATTAGGGTGCCAATGGATAATAACCAAAAGATTCTTTCATATCAACGGTAATCTTCCTATGGGTTTATTGTGGTGTCTTCAAAAAAATAATTCAAATCCCTTATCAGTTACTACTTGTAAAAGTACTTGCTCAGACAAGTGTAAAATCAAATCAAAGTATTCTAGTATACTTATGGTTTCATAAGTGAAACATCTTGAGGCAAGACTAACGGGTACAAAATATGTATAAACAAGGGAACACAAATCTGAAAACAATAGGTATCAAACATAGAGCTAAAAATTAATAGCTTAGTACAACTTGACAAGTATCTTTGAAAATATTTAGCTATTTCATAGAATGTATAAAATTAACATAACTTCTCTTTTTCAAATATTCTTATTTGCTCCTGCAGATAGAAGGTATCTGCAAAACTTTAGAAAAGCTTAAGAAAACAAAAAAAACACTCATGTACATATTTACAAAGAAAATTTCAATCAGCCGTCATTCAGGAGAAAGGAGGTGAAGAAACTCTTTCTTCACCTACTAACTCTAAATCAAATTGGTGGGCTAGAGATTGAATGAATTCCGGCTTTGTTATGGGTTTATGATATACCTTTAAGCGGTGTCCATTCACCACAAAAGTTATGTTCATCATCAATTGTACTTATTTTCACAGAACCGTTATCGAAAAAAATTATGATTTCATATGGTCCCATTCATTTGGTTGTGAGATTACCTTTAAATTCTTGAACCTTGAATCAAATAGTAGAGCCTAGTCACTTTATTGAAAAAATTTCCTCTTTAAAAACTTATCATGCCACTTAAGTCTCTGATTCTGAATCAAAATAGTCCTTTGAATAGCATCTTCCATGATCTCATCTAATTGTTTCAGCCTTTGTTTCTAGGCCTCATCCAAGTTTAGTCCTAACTGTGCAGTAGTTCGGAAAGTCCCTAGTTGGAACTCTATAGGAAGCAACACTTGCTTTTCATAAACAAGTTCATATGGGGTGTAGCCTGTAGTATTCCTCCATGTAGTTATGTAGGCCCATAAAGCATTTGGGAGCCTATCTGCCAAGTCCTTATGGTGCATTTGTATAGTCTTGGTAAGGATGGCTTCCAAAAATTTGTTTGTTGACTCGACCTGACCATTAGCTTGGGGATGGTATGGAGAGGAGTTGCAATGTTTAATCCCATATTGTTCTGTGAGTTCTTTTATATATTTTGAAACAAATAGTTCTCCATTATTGGTCACAATTTCACAAGGAACACCAAAATGAGTAAAAATGTCCTCATAAACAAATTCTATGACTGATTTCTCAGTGACCCTCAACAAATCTTTTGCCTCTATCCGTTTAGTCACATAATCAATACAAAGTAGGATATATTTATTTTTTCATGACATGGGTGATATTGGTCCAACAAAATCTAACCCCCATTTTTCAAATGGTTCAATCATTACCTGTGCTTACAAAGGAATTTTATCGGAGGTTGTAGGTCTCCCCATTCGTTGAAAACTATCACAACTCCTTACATACTTTGCAGTATCTTTAAATAGTGTGGGTCAATATTAGCCCTGATGTAACACCTTATAGGTTGTGCATTTATCTGATAAATGACCTCCACAATGCCCATCATGGCATGCCTGAAGGATGTCAAACATCTCATCTTCTCTTATGCACCTTCAAATGATTAGATCTGGACCTGTTCAGAATAGATCATTACCTGCCCATGAGTAATTGGCACTTTGTTGAATAATTATTCGCTTCTCATGTTTTGGTAAATGAACCGGTAATTACCTATGGCCAGATAGTTGGCTATATCTGCAAACCAAGGAATTTTAACAGCAACAACAAACAAATGTTCGTCAGGAAAATCATCATCTACAGGAACATTTTCACCATCATGAGTAAGTTGGGAAAGAAAGTCTACAACTAGGTTTTCTTTCCCTGGGTTGACAATAATTGTAATGTTAAATTCTTGCAGTAATAAAAGCCATCGTGTAACCCTGCCACTAGTTATAGATTTATTCATTAAGAACCTGATAGCAGAATGATCAGTATGAACAAAAACATCATAACCAATAATGTAATGTCTGAATTTATTAATAGCATGAACTACTGCTAAGAATTATTTTTCAGTCGTTGTGCAGTCCAATTCAATTGGTGTCAAGTTTTTGTTGATAAAGTAGATGGCATAGTAATATTGATTCTCCTTTTGTCTAAGGACTCCCCTTAAGGAAGTGTTAGATGCATCAGTATATACATGAAAAGGCAAGGACCAATTTGGTCCTCTTAGAACTGGTGCTGAAGACAATTATTCTTTAAGAGTTTCAAAAGCAAGATGGCAGTACTGATCCCAACAAAAATCAACATCTTTAACAAGAAATTTAAATAATGGAGTTGCTATCTTAGTAAAGTTCGCAATAAATCTATGGTAATAGACAACATGTCCTAAAAAACGGATGACTTCCCTTTGTGTTTTAGGGGGAGGCAGGCTGGCAATGACATTGATTTTAGAAGGGTCAACTTTAATACCCTTCGAGGAAATATGATGTCCTAAAACTATGCCTTCAGTTAATAACATTTTTCATTTTTCATAACTTAAGGCAAGGTTTGTTTCTTGACACCTCATTAAAACTCTCCAAATTATAAAGGGCTTCTTCAAAATTGTTTCCATAAACTGTAAAGTCATCCATGTAGACTTCTACATAATCATGAATGAGATCATCTAGAATCCCTAAGACTGCTCTTTAAATAGTAGCAGGAGCATTACACAATCCAAAGGGTAATACCTTGTAGGAATATGTCCTCCATAGACAGGTAAAGGTAGTTTTCCCCTAGTCTTCAAGAGCTATCCTCATCTGATTGTATCCACTGTATCCATCCAAAAATGAAAAATATTGTTTGACAGACAAAGTGTCTAAAACCTAATATATAAATGGAAGGGGAAAATAATATCTCAAAGTTGCTTTTTTAAGCTCACAGAAATCTAGTAATAATTTTAGGGGCGAAATTTAGCCCATGGACTATTTTTTCCTTGGTTTTTTCCAAAAAAATATTCGCCAATTTGCATTTTTTGAAGCCATGTTTTTCCCAATTTTGATGGGGTAAATTTTTTTCATTCTAAAAATCACCAAATTATTATATAAAGTATATAAAATCCTTGGAAAATGAAATATTTTTAGAAAAATATCGCCCAATATTTTCTAGTTGACATTTTAAGAATGGGTAAGACTTGCCAACATTTATACACTTTTAAATAAGTATGGTTCCTTAAAATTATCCCTTTTAATCTACCCATATTCTCCATCTCTCTCTCCCCCCCGCCCCCCCCCCCTTTTTTGGGGACAACTACCAGAGGGGAAACCCATTTACTATCAGAAATGGGATAGATGAAATATGCATCAAGTAATTTCTGTAGTTCATCCTTCACAATATCCTTTAAAGTAGGATTCATTCTCCTCTATGGTTGTCTTCCTGGTCGATTATTCTCCTGAGTGTAAATATGATGAATACAAGTGTCAGGATGTATTCCCTTCATATCCTTATAGGTCCAAGAAAATGCTCCTGAGTGTGTCTGCAATACATGGACTAACTGGTCTTGTTGGTCTTGACTTAATATAGCATTAATTATTAAAGACTTTCCAGGAATAACTTCTATTGGAACTGTGAAAGATTCCATTTTCTCATCCAAAAAAGGGACTACTAATGTAGATATATTTAATGGATCAAAATGGTCTTGGAAGTCCTCTATGAGGAAATAATCAAATTCAGAAAAAGAGTGAGGAAAATCAATGCTAGTGGTAGCAGAAATAAATTGATCTAAAATATTATCCTCTGTTTGATCTTCTAACCCTCTAGATTGACTGATAGACAAATATGGTTGTTAAACCTCCTCATCTCCATATGGGATTTCCAACCATAACATTTCTGCTACTGGTTGGGCTAGGGGATACATAGTGAGATTTTGCAGAGAAGGGTCATTTGATATTGTAAATATCCCTTCCCTACACCCTATAAAAACATTAGTTATCACCATCCAAGGCCTTCATAGGATGATTGGATGCTCTTTGGTAGGATCCTTGGTCTGTAGAACCAAAACGCCTACTGGGTATTCCCAAGAGGCCACAGTAACAATTATTTCATCAAGCACCAGGTTTTACAGTTCTTTTATCTGCTAGCTCCAAAACTGTTGGAGTAGGTTTGAGCATGTTATTTAAATTTAATACCTGCAAAGTGGACATGGACATAATGTTAATTGCTTCTCCTAAATTAATTAATGCATTTCCTATGCAAACATTATTAATACATACAATTAAAATAGGATTTCCAGGATTTGCAAACTTTGGAAGTAGGGGCTGATATGATATATAATCAGATAGTTGGCCTACCACATGTATAGCTATTGGACCTTTCTATTTTCTCCATGGTTTCTTTAAACATAGTTCTATGACCATCTTTGAGTAAATGGGAACATCCCTAATAGCCTGAAACAAAGGGATTCTAATGTAGGCATTCCTTAGCTCACTTTAAAAATCAAACTGAGGCATTACCACAGGTTTTTCTATGACCAACCTTTCTGGATATGGAGGAATACCTGATGTCTATGGTTGAGGTGTGTGTTGTATTTCGGTCATGTGAGTATTATCCAAGATATTGGGAGTTCCTTCTTCTGGTTGGTTCTTCTCTTTTTCTTCCTCAAATTCTTCATGGATAATAACAACATGATTTTCCCTATTTATAGTCCTTCTAGACCTAAATTGTATATCCTGAATTGGTATTACATTGATAGCAAATGTTGGGGAATGTGGTACCTCAGCATTGTTAATAGGTTGAGAACTTGAGGAACTCTGTTGTTTGGGTTTTGAATAGGTTGGGAAGGTTGTAAGGTTGGCCGAGGGGGATTTACATTATGATATTGTTGAGGAATCTGTGGGACTGGTAGTGATGTTGGGGTAAAACCAAGTAGCAGTTGTTGAGCATTAGGTGGATATGGAGAGTAAGAAGTAACATGTGATGGTACTTGTGGCTGCATGCCACCATAGCCCTATCCCCTCTAACCCTGTTGCGAAGGCTGATTTTGTACAGGTTGAGTTGCTAATTTGGCCAAGCCTATGGGTTCCAGTTAGGTTGCATCAGGTAGTAATAAGTTGGATTTTGGTATGCATGATCTAGATATTGATTTTGGGGACGATGTGGCCATGGCCTTCTTGGTGCATAAGACTGCTCACCTGCTTCATTACTTATCTTGTATAGAGCCTGTATTTCTGGTAGTGCATGACAATTTTTTGTGGAATATTTTTCAGTGCATAATGCACAAACAATAACAAATATTAAGGGGACATTCCTTAAGAGGATGTATTTTCTTGCATTTGGGGCAAAACATATGTAATGCTGCATAATATTATTCTTATTGCCTCTTCTTAGTCTTCAGAGCATCAAATTGAGAGGTTAGGGTGCTCGGGATATTAGTTTTAAAATTTTCCAAAAGATTCCCTATCTCGATTCTGGTGACCCCACTAGTATTTATTGACCTAGAGGCTCAAGGAACTCCATCCCTTATAGGCTTTCTAGTTTTAGCCCTACTATGGGAGTATTTTCTACACAATTCACCGATTTCATCGAATGACTTGTGATAAATATCACTTGCAGCCATAATATTGAGAATTTCAATATATTCTTCCAAAATTCCCTTCAGGAAGAGTGTTCTTCTTGGAGGGTATTATATTTGGATTTTTGAAGAATGTAGTTGAACCTCTCTAGAAAGTCTTCCAAACTTTCTTCTTCATGTTGTTGCATCTTGAATATATCATGATGGGTATCTTTAGACATACAATAATCTTGATATTTCTTTAGGAAGGCATTTTTCATTTCATCCCATGTCCTTATACTAAATTCCCCTAACCCCATGAACCAACAAAGTGCTGCATCCTTAAGAGTAGCAAGAAATAACTTCAATTTATGGGAGTCATGGAGATAGTTATAACTCTCACATAATATGTCGAATTCGAAGAGAAAGTATCATGATCTTTAGTACTCTTGCCATGAAAGATAGGTAATGAATATAAGGGAATGTTTTTCATGTTAATGTTTTGTATTAAATCTAGAATTGGGAATCCAAAGGTTGTCTTAGTCGGTGCCTCTTGTTCTACTTCCTCTTCAACGTCTCTAGTTGTGAATGGATTAGCGAACAAGGTAAAGCTTATCTTTTCCTCCCTTGAGGATGATGATGAGAGGTCCCACCTTTCTATTCTAGACCTAGCTTGGGGAAGTATATTTCCTTTAGTGGGTTCTGGTGGACTTAGAGTGGAATCTATCTGAGAAACGACAGGGTCTGATGTGTTTCCAAATAATACATTAATCTTCTCTACATCCACTAGGTTTTCTAGGCTAAGATCCTCTTTTATAGGTGAAATTTTGGTACTTTCAGATGTCTCTGTTGCTACTAACCGATCTTTCTAAGGTGATTCCGTTTTTTCTCCTATGGAATTTGATTTGAATGTTTCTTCCAATTGTTGTACTACAATTTCCTGCATGTCACTTTCTTTTCTTTTGTATCTTTCTCCAAGATTTCTTGATGATGATGGGGTTCTATCCCCCAAAATAGGGGAATTTCGAGAACTAATTTTGGTGTATCTACCTTTACTATCCCTAGGTCTCATAAAAAACTTCTACTTTATATATATAAAAAACACAAATTCTGATTAATAACTATTCTATCTAACAAATCAAATCAGAAATACTAAAATGCAAATGGATTTGAAAGAACCTGTTATAACAGATGCGCAGATCCTTACCTCTCATCTTATCGTCCCTTCTCCTGCTTCTGCAGAAACTAATCACACTAAAAAACAACTACCAGATTAATAAAAACCTTCAAATACTATGTTACCTTTGAACAACTCCCTAGCAACGACTCCAAAAATGTCAAACAAAAGATATCACCCTTATTTAGACTATTAACCGAGGTTAGTAAACTTCGAGCTATTACAATGTTTGTGCCAGGTAATATGTACTATCCTAATACTTTTGGGGAATTTTTAGAATGAATGATGAAACAAACTCTGATTGCTTTCAACTCATTGACAGTCTATACCATGCTTTTTATCATTTACCTAAAAGTATAAAGGAAAGAAGATGCATGTGTATATATTCTATTACAAAGAAAAGCATTCAATCTTCTACGATATGTAATCAGAGGAAAAGAATGTTTTAAAGTCAACCTAACTATTTTCCAACTCTAGAAAACAAGTTTGTTACTAAACTAAAACAACCACAACAAAAGAAAAGTCTAGTTTACTACAATGGACTATCCAACCAATAAAGAAACAAATCTAACTATGGGATCAAAACTTAATAAATTATAACACTCTTATATTCACTAGCCCATACATAATTAAAAATTCTTGTAGCCTATAAGTTCTAGTTACAGACAACCATCCTTAACTTCAAACTGGAAATCAAAATGCAAATCACTGCCGAGTCTAACCCTTCAAATATTGACCTGTTATTCCTCAATTCAAATGAATGGAAAATACTTAAATCGACAAACATTGCTCACAATGAAATCCACGATTTTAACAGTCTTTCTAGTCTACCTAAACTCTCAATCAAATTTTACCTAATATATTCAAGAAAGGAAATGTTTAAATACTAAACTAACTTTCTAGCCAGAGTTCTAGATTATGTGCAAATCATTCATGTGATCTACCTTAGTAAAAAAGATGGCACTCCAAACTATCCTGTTCTTCCCTATTTGCAGATCTAGAATCTTGAAACAAATTCATCCATCCACGTGAAGGAAAACAAACTGAATCCCAATGCAAAATGAGCTAAATGAATAACAAGCTTAAAGGAGACATGAATATTACAACATTATTCTTTCACCTACTCGAACCTTTCCTACTCTGTTTAACTTCTGGAATCTTCAATACAAACGCATAGAACAACAATTACCAAACAATGTATGAACATAAATCCTTACAACAAATGCATGTAGATGACAATACGCACAATCAAGAGATCAACAACGTGTGAAGGTGGGCCCCCCTCCAGACGTTGCTTCAGACAACAAGTAAAATCTTAAAATTGCATTTTAATTATCAACTGAAAAAGAGTTTCATAAAAATGAGTTTGTCTTTGTATATCCTGTTAATACTGTTGTCAAATATATATACAGGTTACACCATATGGGTCGACCACTGAAAGGGCTGACCCTTCAAATGATCATAACTACTAAAGAGTAACATGTGCAACATAGGCCTTTCTTCAAGCTAACACACTCCAATCTAAGTGGATCCTCTTACATCTTCATCTATGATCTCCATATTACTAATAGAAAGTTTACAACTCCTTAAGGGATCTGAATAACAATGGATTTGGCTGCCAATCTTCACGGGCATTATATGACTAAGTCATAAATATGCCCTATTTCAAGTTTTCCTTATCCCCCAAATATTTTTCACTTTGTTGGTTGCATTAGTGAAGGTATCGGATTGGGTACCGAATTGAGTGCATATCTGGGTACCGGATCAAGTGCAAGAATGAGTACCAGATAGTGAAAGAAATCTACAACATAAATAATTTATTAGTAAATATAATCTCTTAGAATTATATTTAAAAATAAATAATTAAAATGAAATAAATGACAAGATTGTACCTAGTTCTGATTCTTCATTGAACATCCTTTAAACTCATGTAGATGATGTCTAAGTGACAATATATAAGTGAAAATGCATATAAAAGACTTAATTTCCAGATTAAATGTGTAGATAAAACATGGAAAAATGGAGTTTCATTAGACACCAACACATCATCCGGGAATCAGCCTTAGAACCCAGTCAAGTTCCTTGAAGCCTACATGCCTCAATGGCATGTTTCCTCGCTTTTGACAGTAGGCTTTCATCACTGGCCTCTGATTGTAAGATTCTTCCAATTGTTCATCTTCAATTCATCTATTCACATTCAGAGGAATGCATTGGGATACCTTGGGGATCATTGACATTAATGATGATTTCCCTCATGCTTGTTAACGATATACATCAATGACCGGTAATCAAGTGGTTTCTACCATGTTTGACATCAAGGCATATATTCACATGGATAGAATCGTATCATTCAGTATTGGAATGAAGACCCTGAATGGTTAGGTATTCGCTTGAATATGTGCCTATCTTCAGGTTGGAATGGAGTATTTTTTGAAGTCACTGCATGGATCCACATTGTATGTCTAGTGGCTATGCTCAGGCTTGGGTAAGGATGACATAGATCTACAATGTATATTTCGTAGCTATGTCCCGATTTGAGTCTCATCGATCATGGCTCTACAATGTATTATTGGTAGCCATGACATGGTCATTATACATGGATCTGCAGTGTATTGGTCCGCAACCATGTTTTGAGTCAGATATTTTTCACTTGGTCTTTTGTCAAGTTTTCATTTGCAACTCTCTTGCCTCTAATTCCAGATCATATCTTGCAAAGCATTTCACCTATCATCTCTTTCTAGCTTCATACTTTGGGGGGCAGTCTGTTACACCTGGAATTGGTAGCAATGCTCAATGCCTTGAAGTGGCATGATCAGGATATCTTTTGGAAGATCCTTTTCCCAATCCTAGCATGCATGACACACCTTGTCTCTTGACATAGGGCGTCAGACTTGCTTGACGCCTTCTTCTTGTAGAGATAGTGCGACAATGACACCTTTTCTCTCAAGGCAAAGAGCGCCGACCCTACCTGCCCATATGTAGAGAGTGTCAACACTGTTAAAAAGGAAAAATACACAATACACCAATGTGTATTGTGTTTAAGCATGTGTTTAAGTGTGTTGGTGCTTATGTTTCTTACAAACACTTCGTTGCATTTTTCATCCTATAAAGCGCACCGAAAAAAAACATCTGCAAAATCCTTGGGCCGCTACTTTTTTTTTGTTAGTTAAAATACATTTCTGTAAAAATATCTACTAAAATATCTATTACCATTTGAGGAGGTTGTAGTAGAGGCTCTTTTTAGAATTTTGACCAATTATGTAATGCTAAAAACCTCCGCTATACTATCCGCTAAAGGGTATTTTCATTGTAGTGAGGGACGCTCTAAAAGATCATTCCAAATGCTATAAAATGATTTGATGCAAAGCCATTTATCCTATTTTAAATACAAATGACATTTGTTTGAACTTTTTGATGGGATTATGCATTCCTTTATTTACGTCCTTAAAATTGTAGGGAAAAAAACTTTTCATGATGATCATAAAGTTGATAATAGCATCAATACATTCTATGATTGATAGAAAAAATTAAATCCTTACGTATCTTTCAATTTTGAATAAAGCACATCTTCAAAATGCCTTGATGGCTTCTTGACCTTTATTGAAAGATCTTCTTTCAAATATCACTCACAATTTATTAGGGCCTTTTTAAAGATTTATCTTTCAAATATTTTCAATAGTTCAACAAGAACATTTCAAAGATCTTCATTTTAAGGCCCTCGATAGTTTACTGGGTTCTTTTAAACATTTAAATGCTTTGAACTTATAAATCCATTAATAGTTCATCAACTTCCCTTTGATTTTCATCCTTTAAATGAGCACGATATACTTGTCAGTCCATAGCCATCTTTCAAACAAACACATCTTTCATGTTGGCCCAACATTTTATCAACGCATTTTCAAAGCACATGTGATGGCCCAACATTTTATATTCTTTCAAAAGTTCCCAATAGTTCATTGGGCATTTCTGAAATATCCATCTTTCAAAAAATATTGATGGTTCAGTGGGGATATTTTATCAATTTGAATGACTCCAACTTTCAAGAGTGACCACCAATTCATGAGGCCATTCTAAAAAATTCATATTTCAATTTGGCCTTATGATTCATTGGGCTCGTTTTGAATGTATTTTTTCAAAGGTTGCCAATAGTTCAGTGGGATAATTCAAAAGTTGCATCTTTCAAATGGGCCCAATGCATCACATTAGGTAGAAGCTAACTTTTAAAGGAGTTTATCTCTCCAATTCCCTTGATGGTTTGTTGGAGGCCCTTTGAAATTCTATTCTTTCAAATGTCTTCAATGGCCTATCAACACACCTTAAATTTCAAATGTGTCAGATAGTTATAGGGGGCTTTTTGAAGATTCAAATGAGACATCTCTCAAAATACCTTGATGGCTCATAATGCAATTTCAAGTTTTGAACTCTGCTTCTTTTGTGAATCCTTGATGGTATACTAAGAGTCATTCGAAGGACTTTTTTTTGAAACACCCTGATAGATCATTGGGTCACATTTAAACATTAGAATGACATCTTTCATTTCAATGTGCTCACATATTTGATTATGCCTAATGACATTTGTGCTTAATGGCTTTGCCATTGGACCTCTCTAAAATACTAACCGAAATGCTCAAAAAAGCCCCAATAGCAAGCCATCGAGTCTATTCTAAGTTTGATTGCCATTTATATAAATTATTTGATCACATTTACAAATAACGCATTCAAACAAACATTAAATTAAATATAATTAAATTCCCTTAATAAACCCAAGATATTGACGTAAAAACCATTTTACAGGTAAACATAATATAATACACTCTAATAAAATATTTTCAACATACTCAAAATCAATGACAAATTATTTCCCCACCATATAGATGGCATTAAAGCACATCTCACTATTACAATTTTCCTTTACACCGTTAAAAACAATTACTAGCCGATTTCACATTAAAACCCATATCGACATATCCACATTTCACATTAAAATTGAAGTGTCGAGAGAAAATGGTTAAGCTTCACAAGCGTTAAAACATAAACTGCCATAAGAAGGTGACCATGAACGATAATAACCACAGTGAAAAAATTTCGTCATAACCACATAGTGAAAGATGAGACCACGCTCCAAACTGCACACATGTAGATAAGGCTCTCTGCAAATTAAGAGTCACAAGAGAAACAAAAGGCCTCAAGGGCAAAGCATTCCTTAAGATTGAAACATGACGCTCGCAATAAACCAGTTCGCTCCATGTCAGTCCTCTTTGTATTTTCAGGGATCTTCGTCCTCAAGCTTGTTCAAGGTAAGCTATTTCTGTCCCTTTTCGCTGAATCTGGCATCTCTGGTCACTGTTTAACAATTTGCTTCATTGTTTTGTGGTTTTTGATCCTTAAACAACTGTTTGGAATACTCACATGCCGATACTGCACTGAGAGTAGAAATTCAGAGTGCCCATTCATTCCTATTGCCGCAAACACACAAATAAAACAAACCCAAATTACAAGATTACTTTTAAACCACGATTTCAAAGTGCTCCAGTGCCCAAACTTCCTTCAAAACCACGCTTTCAGAGTGTCTAAATGCCCCAAGACCACAATTTCAAAGTAGCCCAAAGCCCACTATGCCTTTGAAACCACGGTTGCAGAGTGTCTAAATCCCCTATCTGCTCTTCAGACCACTATTTCAGGGGTTCCCAAACTGCCTTTTAACATGACAATTTCAGACTGCACAAATGCCCAAACTGGCCTTAAACTCTAGTTCCACATTGCTTACTTGTGGAACTGCCCTTAAACCATAGTTGCAGACTGTCTAGTTGCCTAAATTGACCTTAAAGGCTGTAACATAGTTCCAGAGTGTTTAGTTGCCTCAACTGCCCTTAAACCATATGTCCAGAGTGCTTATTTTCCTAAATTGTTTTTAAACCATTGTTCCGAAGTGTTTTCTTACCTAAACTGCATCTAAACCATGGTTTTAGAGTGCTTACTTACATAATTTGCCTTTCAAAGTACTGTTTCCAAGTGCCCAAATGGTCCAACTTCCTTCAAACCATAGCTCCAAGGTGTCCAAATACCGAATCTGTACTTAAAATAGTGGTTTCCTAATATCAAAATGGCTCAACTGCCCTTAAATCATTGCTCCAGATTGCCAAAGTACCCAAACCTCATTTAAACCGTAGTTTGAATCTGCCTAAACATCCAGACTGTCGTTAAAAGTTAAACCACAGTTTCAGAGTGGCCAAATTCCCAAACTGCACTAAAACTATGCATTCAGTTTCCCCAAGTGACAAACAGTTCTTAAATCACAATTTCACAGTCGAAATATAAAAGATTGCCTTAATCACAATTTCATAGTGCCTAAATGTGTGAGCTGCCTTTAAAACGAGAACTTGAAGTTGCTTAAATGTCCACATTTCCTTTAAATTTTAAAATAAATGTCAACTGCATTTAAACTATGAATTCGAGGTACCATTACTTAGTTTAGTTATAAGTTTCTCATATCATTACTTGATGTGATGTTTGTCATAGGTGACTAGAGGGGAGGCACGTGTGGTTTGTAGGAAGAAGGACATTCATCCGAAGTACTATGATCAAGCTAAGGTTTACTGCAAAGGAGAGCAGGTAATGGTTACTGGAGGAACCCAGCCTGAGTATGTAGTTGATGTATGGTCAGGAAACCATCCCTTTTACCAGGGAAACAGGTCAGCTCTACTTCTGGATGCTGATCGTGTGGAAAAATTCAAGAAGCGATATGGCTCCTTAACTTCCATTTCAACAGTTCCTGTGCTCACGCACGGCGAGATAGTGTTTGAGAGGCAGAGAAAGAATACTTCCAAGGGAAAAGGAAAGAAATGACCACATTTTAGTGCCCTGTTTCAGACTGTTTCATTCAATCCTTTTTATCCCCTGCAATACATGTAATATCTATCAATTCCCTGATACTTCATCATGGTTTTTCAGGCTTTAAATTTTACAGTTAAGGTGGCATATTTGCATGAAAAGGACAGTCATCAATCATCCTTTTTATTTAGGGCAATGTCACTTAGCTAGATAGATTTTATGCAACATTATTAAAGAATCATTTTTTGCTGTTGTTCGAAGCAAGATAAAATATCTATTGTTGTATAATTTAAAACTTGCAAATGGGCTGTTAATTACTAGATAGAAATCCATGACAGTGGGCCATCATGTTTAATTTCATTTTCTAGTTCTTCTTGATTTATCCTCTAACAATTTATACACAACTTTTCAAAGGACAGGGTATCTGTACGACATATAGTGGGAATTTATTCTTGTCGACAATTTTTTTGAACTATGCTTCTCATATTCTACTGATATTTTGAGAGTATATTGCAACTGAAAATGGTGATGGAAACGTCACCGTCATAGCCACAAAGTGATCATCAATATGAAAATCCCTTGGGGCATTTTTAATTTGAGTAGAAGGATATGTTGCTACAAGGACCCTATGTATGCTAAAAGGAAAGGTATCCACTTGAGTGATGTGCTGTCTTTCAGGTTTTGGATACCATACTTTATACAGTGAAAAATATTTTTTTAATCACATAGCCCATTATTTACAGAGTTTTCTTAATAACAATTGACATATTGTGCATGGGTCTGAAGAAAAGGATAAGAGCACAGATATGAGATATTCAACTTCCAAAGATTCTGTGGTCCACCCTCTGAACTTGATTATTGTTTACAGTCAAATCCCTCCTTAGACCTAAATCTGAACAGTAGTCTGTTTTTATGAAGTCCAGTTAACAATTTGACATAAGATATATCAACCCTGGACTATTCTTTCTCAGCATCTCTTCGAGATGCTTAAATTGATAGTGGGAGAATGTAACTGCAGCGGATTAAGCTGAAAGTGTATGAACCTGAAAGACCAAGCAAGCAGTGACTGAATACTGTAGAAATTAATTCTTTGGTCTATAAGAAGATGCAGCTAAATAATACAGGGCTATGGGTTTTCAAAACATCAAAAAAGGTTGATAACTGATACTATTGAGAGGTTGATAACTTCTTAATGGTGGAAATTGTCAAGCATGTGCCACAATTTTCATTGCAACATATTTCTAGTGTGTTGCAAAACTTGGGTTTGGGATAAACTCTGCAGGGTTCATCAACTTGAGAAATTGGAAGACTTTGGAAAAGATTGGCATAAAATTGGCCCAGAAAAACTCAGAAATCTTGACAACTTGAAAAACTTTGAAAATTCATCAGATATTGGAGAGCTTTGCAATATTGATTGTAATTGGTTCGTTTCCATGAAATATCATTAATTCACTGTGAATATAGTGCTCTATTTAATCTTGAAATCTGCACAATCTCCTCATAATGTGTATTAGGAATAAGATTGGGCAGCAGCAATATTTTTGTTTGTGGGTTATATTTTGATTGTAGGTGATGGTACACAATAAATTTACTATCCACTTTGAGATGGAATGGCCAAGGATTTAGTAACAAATGGGATAAAAAGTCAACTAATTTTAGTTGGGACTTGTAATGACCCAAGGCTAGAACTTGGTTACGGTACAGATAAACTTGGTTGAAATAATATCCTTACTAAGAATGTATGAGTGCAATATATGAACATTCTTGGTTTGTTCATCTCCCTGAACTCTTCCCAGCCATGGAGTTGTTCATTCTATATTCACAATATTGAATCGATGTGTATTCTTATTACTATTAACTTTTAAGAATGTATAATGGTATTCCTGTTTTAATTGACATTTACTGTGTGTTGCCGCGCAAACTAGCACCTATAGTTAAAGCCCCTAAGATCGCTACTAGTTCATGGTAACTTGAGAGGTGCTACACACTGTCACTACGATAACTACCTCTATGAACTTCTGGTTGGCTCTTCTCCAACTCAAGGGGGTGCCCCAAGATAGGATTGCTAGGCTAAGGCAATAAGGCACAAGGTGATTTGGAAGAGACAACCTTAGCAAAACGGGGTTGTAGTTTTTTAGGGTTTTTTGAATAAGTGATGGAGAGACCAAGGAGATTGGTGCCAATATCCAACTAGGGCAAATGGAGTCAAAGTGAATCGTATGGCAAGTGAGGCCAAGAAGAATGGTACTTCAAGGATTGGTTTATTTCCTTCAAAGTTTAGTGGTTGGGACACACTAGTCACATCACCCAATGTGGATAAACAATGAACTTTAAGGTCTTCAAGAGGGAGTTCCAACAGGGAAAAGTCCCTAGCCACCCAAGATTAACTATGGAGAAGGAAAATACCTAAAAACCCTTGTCAAGGATCCTGATCACATATCAAGACAATGTCTAAACTCTAAAACACTCACCCAAACAAACGAAAGAGATTGTGCAAGACAATAGCTTAGGATGCTCTCCTTCCGATTATTGTTGGATCAATCATGAGAGATTTGTAGAAGACTTGAAGATTCCAACATTCACCCTTAAGCACAATAATAGAACCAAAAAGAAGAAGCTTCAAGAGTTGACAACACTTTTCACAACATAGAAAGAACTCTTAATAAAATGCACAAAAGAAAGATATATCGTTGAAGCTCCAAAAGAGAGGAAGCTCTTAAAATCCAACCATGAAAATGAAATGAGGAAGTGCCTCACTATTTATAGGAAAGGCTACAACTTCCATATACAATAAAATATTCGTTATTTCCCTAAATTTAGCCTAAGGTGGGGGTAAAATAATGCAAAAGCCCCACTGCAAGCAACTAAACCCTAACAATACAATAAAATAAGGTGGTCAACGCCACTTTTACGATGATGAGATACATAGGGTCCCTAACAAAGGGGAAAATACTCCAACAAGCAAGGAACATGGCTGGTGAAGATGCCACGTGGCCTCCAAAGGCCTCTTTAAGAGAAAATGTTCCAACCAATGGCCACAAGACTAACTCCAAGCAATCTCCAATGTGGGGCCTCCAACCCACAATGTCAACTGAGCAATCAACCAATGTCTACATTAGCCTCCAAAGGCTTCCTTTTTGGTTACTTGTTAAACAAGCAACATTCACCAAGGGGGTTTGAGACGACCAAGATTGCCCACTTTATCATTCCTCAAGGTAATTTTGTCCATTAAGCAAGCTATGGAAGGTCCTCAAGCAACAAGGTGCATCCACATATCCACAGGGAATCCTCCAAATCATAGACCTTGCTCATGGTTGATGTCCCCACATATCCAAAAGATGATCGAGTGGAGAGGGACTCA
The DNA here is from genome assembly GCA_001517045.1 of Pseudotsuga menziesii. Classification (NCBI taxonomy): domain Eukaryota; kingdom Viridiplantae; phylum Streptophyta; class Pinopsida; order Pinales; family Pinaceae; genus Pseudotsuga; species Pseudotsuga menziesii. The sequence continues at coordinate 183,177 of LPNX010284301.1, read as the reverse complement.
TCAAGCCAAAACACTCCACCTACTGTCCACTTGTCAACACTATTTAACCAATCAGGCCAACTTCTACGGTTACTTCATCAAGCTAGATATATATATATATATATATATATATATATATATATATATATATATTTCATTCCAAAGCCATCAATCCCTTTCCAAGATACACCCATACTACCACCAAGGTCATATATAAATAATCTCATCTCAAAAAGGGGCATGGCCCCTCCAAAAGAAACATAGAAGGCTTCTCAAACTGAACCTCAAAGAGAAGAAATGTGAAGAACACACCAGAGACGCTGGGGGGGGGTGGGTGTGAATAAGTGTCCTGTATTTTTAATTACATTCTTCTTCAAACCTGAACTTAATCACTTAATGTTATTCTTCAGTTATAAATACTTATTGCAACATAACAAAGATACAAGAACACCAAAGACTTATATAAAGTGCTTTCATGATAGATATGAGTTTACATTCGAAGTTTATGAGCAATGGATCAAAAGGGTGCTCAACCACCTTAGTCTTTTCCAGCTCCAAGTGGAAAAGGCACCGCCCTCCTGGATTTTGTCAGCATCAACTGACAGGGAGCTACCACTGCCTTCTTTATCCAGCTCCAACTGGAAATGGCTTCAACCCTCTTCAAGCTTCTTGAGTTCTGTTTCAAAGGAGTACATCTTCAAACTTGTCGGATCTGCTTTAAAGTTCAAAGTAATTTGCTCCAAACTTTCTAAGTCAGCTTCAGAACTTATAACAGGCCTTCTCTGAGATCTTTACATGTCTGCAGCAAATGAAAGTATACTCAGATAGGCAACAAACTTCTTGACTGTGTAGGTGCCTCTGCTCTTGGCACTTTTCTTGATCAAAGTATCTGCTTCTGCTGCTAAATATGCTGCTCTGTGTATACTCTATCTCTGAGTATTTTTAACACCCTTCCCATCCTTTAGCACTCTACTGTTTGCTTAACACACTGAACAAATTATTATACTGCTCTTTACTACAAGTCCTTAAGCTGTCCTAATTGACAGACTTAAGATGGAACCCCGGCCCCCAACACACTTTTAGACTTAGCTTTCAAACTTGATGTTTGTCAACATACCTCAGATCAAAACGAAATTCTTCAACTTCTAGGATAGATGTCTTTGACCTTTGCCTTGCCTTAGATTTCCACAGTGATTTGGTCAACCATCTGAAAATACTCCACTGCTAGGGCAGACCCTCAGTCTTTTCTTCACTCCTTGTCTTCAACCCCAAACTCCTGCTAAGGCAGAACCCTTGGACCCCCCTTCACCTCGGATCAACATGAATCTTCACTCTTTCCAATTCACTTCAAATGAAGAGGTTCAACTTTTATTTATAGGATTTGAGTGCTATCTTGTAGAGCCGACCTGTGAATTATCTTCACTTTTTGTCTTGGGCCGACATGTTAAATAGTCTAGAGCCAACCTGTTATCCCTTTTTTTCTTGATCAAAATATACTTATAATTTCCATCTTAGGGCCGACCTATCTTGACATTTGTACTGTTTTTGGTCAATACAAAATATGAATATCAATACCAACAAGTACGCATAAATTTCCAACTCAGGAAGAATAGCGTGCTTAGATGGAACAGTTTGACTTTGTCGATGAAGGACTATCAACTTCCATATCCTTCTCCTCTTCCATCTGCTGTGGGAATTTCTTGTCCTCATCGGCCTCCAAATCTGACTAAGCCATCCTCCATCTGCTGCAGGCATCTCTTGTCCTCATTGGCGTCCAAATCTGACTGAGCCATCTTCCATCTTGTGCGGGCATCTCATGTCCTCATTGGCTGGTATTTTTACTTTGACAAAATATTTTATATACTTCTTCAATTTGGCTTCTAAGCTCGATGCTCCAAATCTGATCAGGTAGGCTTACTCCAATCCCATTTGACATCATTGACAACCCAAAGTCCAACTAGGCCCCACTTTACTAATATCGGTTGTAATTCTTGGCAATGGCAGTTGAGAGACAACTATTGATGTATCCATTCAATAATACGCAAACTATCACATGCAAATTTAGTAGGGTCTCTGCTTGACAAAATAATTCTTTTTTGCTTCAACAGCATATTTGAGCCTTTTGCCTCTCGTGTTCAAGTGATTCAACAAGGAAATCCTTTTCTGGACTGCACTGTAGACTGTTCCACGATTTCCAAAACAGACTGCCGCTTCTCTCTGCTACCATACACATATTGACACTTAGAAGATCCCGGAAAGGGAATTCAAATTTTAACATCTCCCCTTTTTATGTGGAAACCAGGAGTATCACTAATTGCTAAATTACGAGCAGAGGCACCACCAAAAACGACACATTATTAGATTTCCCTCATCCAAAGGAGACAGAGTGATAAAATCAGCTTGATCGCTCAGTGGGAAAATTTCCGAACTTTGATAGTCATGTCACCTGAGCAGAATTTCAAATCTATTGTAAAGAAACTCAGATCGTGGACATCCTCTAATCGCACTTAGATGAATGTAAAATGAACCATAAATCCTTCGAAACCTCTGACTCCCTCAGATGTGCAGCCACAGTAATTGTCAGCACAAATTATGGTCCAGCATAAATCCTTAACAGTAAAGGCAAAGGTGGAGGACCCAATCATCATTTTGCTTGGCACCTTCTGCTGAATTTCAATAGACGGGTTCTCAAATGTGATGTTCAAATCATCAAATTTCCATGATTCTCTGACCCTCTGAGGAATAAAGCCAATTCTTCCTACCCATCTCCGGTCAGATAAGAAAAATCATCATCTGTAATTGCTGATTTAAGGGGCTGATATGAACTCTCGGAACAGTCAATCATTTAATGCTTTGCCTCCTTACTGCTGAATGAAGATATTGAGTTCCTAGAATTGATTGATGTTGCTGTAGGACCCCTCTCATGCCTTTAACATGCTCAGAACCACCTTCGGATTGCTCAGAACTCCCAAAAAATGCCTGGGACTGCTGTTTGGAATCTTAGCTTACTGTTCATGCCTCAGGCTTCAGAAACTCACTGGCTGCAGATGATCATTTCACTGAAGACACTCTCCTGTTTTCAATGCTGCTACAGAGGTTAGATTTGCAGTGATAATGTGATATTCTACATCAACAAGTTATAAACATCCCTTACAGGTGCATCCTATATCCATCCAATCCACTGATCTACTGAGGACAAAGCCCTGGATCTGTGTGAAGGTGAACATCAATTATAGCCCTGTTGCTGTTTATCCTCACAAGTTGTTCAGAATAGAGGGTTTACTGCCCAGATATTGATGATGCACTTATCTGTTGCTATGATGCTGATATATCCCCAGGACTCTCCAAATGCTGCAAGTGACTGTTCTAACTTCAAAGGACTGCCCAGGCCCCGATTGCTTTGAAATTCACTCAGACCCTGAGATTTTTGTTTGTTGCTAAAGCCGAAGGTTCTTTGAAGTCCCAGATCTCATGTAAGAGTGCCCAGGACAGCTGTAGGGTACACCCATGTGGAGATGGGGTAACATTGTGTAGTGTTATCATAATATAGAATTGAAAATCTTGCTTTCTGCATTTGTAAGTTTGTATTTTGTTGTTTGTTTTATGCTTGTAGGCTTGAATAGTTGTTTGTTGGTTGGGGCCTGGAGTGGTTGGTTGTTATGTTAAGGGTTTTATGTTTTCTATTTACTTGTATGTCTTTATTTCTCTCAGCATCGGTTTAGGTGCTCTTGTTATGGACATATTTGATAGAGAAAGACCTTAAACTTCTCTGCATTCAGTCTGTAAAGTTGTTCTTCAATAGTTATTTTGCAAGGATACTTCGAAATGAAATTTCATGCAGTGCCGAGGCAAAATGGTATCTGGCTCTGTTAAAATGGCATAACAATATTCTATTACACTTACATTATGTAGCTGCTTGTTAAATGTTTGGATGGTACAGTTAGAAGTGAAGTTCTTCTCAGTCTTTCTAGGTAGTATTGAGGATAATTCCTGAAAACCTAAACAAACTTGAATAAATTATAATTTCAATTTCATATTGAAGTGTAGTTTCTCAACACTCTTCTTTGGCCATGCTTTGAATTGGCTCAAGAAATGCTGTCTATTAGTTGGCTTTAACTTTCAACTTTTGCGGGTGGCTAGTGTGGGAGGTATCATCCTTGATCTTGAAGGACAACATAAATTCAGTGTTCCACGGGGATGCGTTTCGACGTTTCCTGCATCCTGGGGACGACGAAACTCCAGGCGAAACATTCTGGGATGTTTCGCTTTGGGCAAAACTCGATGAAATGCATGGCGAAACATTTTTGTCTGCGGCGAACCTTCTGGCCGTCTCGCACAAAACTCAAAACTTCTAAGCGTCTTGGACGAAACTCCAAAACTTCTGGGTGTTTTAGACCAAACTCCAAAACTATGGCGAACCTTCTGGGTACGAAACTCCGAAACTCTGACTAACCTCCAAATTATGATGAATTGTGTAATGTGTTTGCATTATTAATTTATCAGGTTCTGATTTACATTGCATGATTGCAAAATTATGAATGTAGTATTTACTAATTTACTAATTTGCATGGGATGAATTGTTATTGTTGGGAATTATATTTTTCATATTTTTTTTTGTATTTTTAGAATTTAATGACCCCAGCTTCCCCCCGTTCCCCCTGAATTTCCCTAAATTTTGGGGGTGGTCTCCATGCATCCCGAATGTGCATCTCCCCGCTCCCGGGTTCCGTCGTCCTGGAACCTTGGGGGAACATTGCATAAATTAGCTTTCCTATGAGGTCTGTGTAGATTTTTGCTTCTCAAATAGGCTTAAAGTTAAACTTAGATTAACAATGTTTAATACTCAATCTCATTCAACATTTAGCAGCTGCAAATGAAATGTAACTCATAAACATGTCTGAACTAGAAGCACATGAGAATTCTACCAAAATATTGAGAGCAGAATTCACACAACAACCATACACATGAAAAATTATAGACTCAGGATTTTAGCCCAATGGCCGCCCAGGAAAAACCCCAAAGGGAAAACCTATTAGAGAGAGAGTATATTATAATTTATTATTTTCTTCTTCAAAATAAAAGTACAGTAGTCACAATCAGCATTTAATAACAAAGTTATCTTGTAACCTAAGTTAATACTCAACATAGAAATTTGTGCCAACTGTCTGAGAATGTACAATATGGCGTTCTCGAATTCTGTGCACAGCTGGGTATAGTTTGTCTTGATTTCAGTGCAAATAACAGCCTGGAAATTTGTGCCCCATTCACTGCTAATTTGAAATTTCAATCCTCGGTTTCTGTGCTTTAAATGCGTCGAAGTTCATGCCACAGTACATTCTGCTCACTGTATGGCCTGCTCAGAAATTAACAGTATGGCTTGCTCAATAAATGCTGATCTCTCTCCTTGAAAATTGTGCAGCAGTTCCTCCTCAAACGGCGTGCACCTTCTCGATTTTTGTGCTGCTGGTTAACTGCTGAAGATGCCTCGATTTGTGTGCCAGTCTCTCTGCAAATTGTGCCTCTGTCTGTTGCTGGTATGGCCTTGGAAATTGTGCCAATCTCAGCCTGCTTCTCTCTCTCTCTTCTCAGCTTATCCTCTTCTACTCAATGAGGTCGACTTCTCTCCAACTCTCTTGGTGTGTTCAAATGAGAAATGAAGTGCCTTTTATATCTTTTTCCTTTGTCTTTTCATTTTACCTTCTAGGTTAGTTGAAGAGTCACTAGATCAAGGGCCCACTTTTAATCTAGTGATTTCTCATAAATGGATGAGAAAAATCACTTTTCTCTCCATTAAACATTTTCTCTCAACTACCACTTAAATTTATTTGAAAAGTCACTTTATAACTCTAAAGTGATATTAATTACTTTTCTCAAGTAATTAATACAAGGGTCACATCACTTGTCTCCGTTTAGTGATGTAGGCACAAAGTCACTACAGGAACACTCCCTTGGTATAAAATTCAACAATCCCTCTTACCAAGGAAGGTCTTCACCATCACTTCTAACTTATCTGTGAAGAAGATGACTTTCTACTTCACCATAGCCGGAAGTCTACTCATGTGCTTCACACACAATGTAAGAATGCCCACCCTCTCTAAACTCCTCTCTAGAAAGGTCAAATTTAATGCCCCTTCATGTTAGGCATCATCGCATGAAGAACATCCTAAGCTTCAATACTCACCACTTCTGCTTCGTGTGAGAAGTCTTTCTAGCTTGTCCTTCACTAGAATCACACTCCAGTCTCATACTGTGTGCTGTAGAAGCTCCCTCTGTCTCTGGAAGCCGTCCCTTTATAGATCTTGCACCCTACATTGGTGCCACATGTCGAGAAGTCTCATCTCGCTCATCCATTAGTGACAAGGCATACTAGTTGATCCTCCTGCCAACACTGGAAGAAGTAGCCTCTCGCGTACTCCCCTAAATTGAAGACTGAATACTTAGTACCACTTCAATCTTCAGAGCATCTTGCTCTCCCCTTTCAACTGAGGATTGACTACTTGGCGCCACATCAATCCTTGGAGCTTCACGCTCTTCGTCTGTCTCAGACTCTGATCCTGTCAACCACCCAAATGCTCCTGATGTAGGCTAACCACGCACCACATATTCACCATCTCTCTAACGACCAATCAACACAGGATCAACTGGATCCACTCCCACTGTATAGATAAATATGTGTTCACTCTTGAACACCATTGCATACCCTGCATCCTCCAAGGATGGAATAGAGAGTCTTCTATCTCTCATCCTTGGAATATAGAGCACTCCTGATACCTCTAGAAGCTCTCCAAACTCTAGCTGGAACTGTACTCGTCCCACTCCTCTAACTGCATACATTATGCCTCTCCATCCTATATGAGCTTCTCTAGAATAGTCTCTATAATGAGGAATGCATCTCGCATCCCAGTCATGTGATCACAATACATACTCTCAACTATCCACTTCCTTGCATCCACAGGCTTGTTACTGCCACAACACAAAACAATTGTGACAAGGGAGAATTCCTTCTCGAACTTTGCAGCGTGTCTCTCTATCTTGGTTGTAGCTGCAATTTGTTCCTCCTTCTCTTGCTTTTCCCTCTTCTTATTAGGACATTGAACAACATAATGAACAAACACATTGCATGCATAACAACTGACTCTGCTCAAGTCCTTTTGCTTGCCTCTCTGTTGCTTAGCCCCTCCCTTAGGGCCCCTTATGGGACTTCTTGCCTATGGCCGACATAGCACATTCTCCTCTTCATCCTTACCATTTGATGAGCTATCCTGCACATAACTTCTCCAAGTCTTCTCCTGAATGAAGTCATCCCAGAGACGGTCCCAAGAAGGCATGTTCTCTCATGCAACAACCGTCTCCACAAAGATTGCCAACTGCTTGGTTACTCCATTCAGTGCGGTCGTCACAAGGTCGCCGCCCTGCACAACCTCTCCAATAGCTGCAAGCTCATCCCTTACTAGAGTGATTCGAGTAAGGTAAGAGGTCACATTTTCAGATTTTTCCATCATTATGCCGTTCAACTTTTTTCTCAGTACCATCTTTTGATTTTCATTCGAACTCTGGTATAGATTGGTTAAGGCATCCCACATTTGGTAAGCATGATTGTTATCAGTCACGTGTGGGATCGCTTGGTCTTTCACTACATAAGGATGATCCTCTTTACTTTGATGTCCTTCTTGTTGAAGGCTGCCAACGCTGCTGCATCAGTGGCTGCGGGAACTTGCACTTGCTTTGCTCGAGTGTTGTTGACTACTTTATCCCACAACTCTTTCTCCTCTAGTATAAGTACAATTCTAGCTTTCCACGGAATGAAGTTGTCTGCCCCAACCAACCTGTCTTTCAACCTAACCCAGTAGCCATCTCATGGAAAATGTAAGTCCAATTCTGCCTCTGATGAACAAAAGAAAACTCCTTCTCTAGACTGAAATCATTGACTGTAAATTTACCTTTCTCTTCTCAACAAAGCTCTGATACCATGTAGATTTTACTTCTCAAACAGGCTTCAAGTTAAACTCGGATTAACAATGTTTAATACTCAATCTCATTCAACATTTAGCAGCTGCAAATGAAATTTAACTCATAAACATGTTTGAACTAGAAACAGATGAGGATTCTACCAAAATACTGAGAGCAGAATTGACACAATAGCCATACACATGAAAAATTTCAGACTCAGAATTTTCGTCCAATCGCCCAGGAAAAACCCCTAAGGGAAAACCTGTTAGAGATAGAGTATTTTATTATTTTCATCTTCAAAATAAAAGTACAGTAGTCACAATCAGCATTTACTAACAAACTTATCTTGTAACCCAAGTTAATACTCAGCATAGAAATTCATGCCAACTGTCTGAGAATGTACAGTATGGCCTTCTCGAATTCTGTGCACAGCTGGGTATAGTTTGTCTTGATTTTGGTGCAAATAACAGCCTGAAAATTTGTTCTCCTTCATTGCTAATTTCAGTCCTGGATTTCTGTGCATTAAATGCCTCGAAATTCGTGCCACAGTAGTCTGCTCACTGTATGGCCTGCTCAATTAATGCTGATCTCTCCTTGAAAATCATTTAGTAGTTCCTCCTTGAACTGTGTGCATCTTCTCGATTTTTTGTGCTGCTGATTAACTGCTGAAAATGCCTCGTTTTGTGTGCCAGAGTCTACAAATTGTGCCTCTGTCTACTGCTGGTATGGCCTTGGAAATCGTGACAATTTCAGCCTGCTTCTCTCTCTCTTCTCAGCTCGTCCTCTTCTACTCAATGAGGTCGACTTATCTCCATCTCTCTTGGTGTGTTCAAATGAGGAATGAAGTGCCTTTTTAATCTTTTTTCCTTGTCTTTTCATTTCACCTTCTGGGGTAGTTGAAGAGTCACTAGATCAAGGGCCCACTTTTAATCTAGTGATTTCTCATCAATGGATGAGAAAAAATTCTTCTCTCTCCATTAAATATTTTCTCTCTCAACTACAACTTAAATTTATTTGAAAAGTCACTTTAAAACTCTAAAGGGACATTAATTACTTTTCTCAAGATTAATACAAGGGTCACATCACTTGTCCCCTTTTAGTGACTTGGGCACAAAGTCACTAGGGGATCACTTCCTTGGTATTAAATTCAACAGTTTGGGGAACACTATTAACAATGAAGCGGATACTTTTGCAACTTACCGAGGGGTCTTGATTCTAAGAGGTAAAATTCATGGTAAGATTGTCATATTTGGAGACTTGTTTGGGTCCTCATACAAAGGAAATCCTTCTCTTTTTGGGTCCATTCTTGTGTAGCCCAATGAATTCTGTCACTTCCAATGGACTTCAACGAGGTTCCTCTTCAAATCTGCTGTCATTTCAATTCATTCTCTGATGAAATGACAAATAATGGCTCTTTGTAGCTTGAGGGCACCTTGTAGTTGTGGAAGGAGAGGAAAGTGACTAGAGGTTGCATTTCCCCATCCCTTGAGTATATGGCTTTATCAATGTAACGAAAAGGGCCTCATGGTCCTCCCTTGTGTCATCGTCTTTCTTTGTTGTGGGTAGATGCATTAAGATTGCACTGTCCTCGTTGCCTGTGGATATGGTGTTATCTATCATTCTCTCCAATATATTCATTGAGAAATATGACAAATGCCTTTATTCATGCACAGGAAGAAAGGTAAGCCATCATGTTGTGCTTATTGATATTCTCAGAGATTAATGGCAGGAAATGTAGCATGCATGCAGTTCAAACAGAGCTCTTGTCTAGGCATTTTCATCTCTTCCTGCTATCTCATCAGGTTTCTCTCTGTGCAAAACCGCCCCTCTTTCTCTCATGGAACCATGCTTCTTGAGCCAAAGGTGAGGGATGGGATTCTTGTATGCTCTCAGTATTCATCGCAAGGATGGACTACTGTAATTGCTGCCCTAGCACCATGTTAGATGTCCACAAGGTTAGGTGCTGCCTCTGAAGATGCTCTAAAGAGATCTTAGGGCTTTCAAGCAGCCCTGTCCTCATTGATTGAACAAAACAAACAGATGGAAATTGGAGATGGTATCCTAGAGTAAGGAGGTCAATAGAGCCAGGGAGCACTTTTGTGTGGACTTAGGGAAGCACATCTTGGCTCTACAGCACTAAGAGATGAATTCAAGGAATGAAATTGTCATGTTATGGATGAAGCACACAGAACTGGAAGCAAGCCTCTGTGATTTGAGCTTTGCTAGTTCAGATTGGCAATGCTGTTGGTATGCCCCTTAAGGCTCTGCTTCCTGGAGCACTTGAATTCCACAATGACATTGAAAACTCCCATGGGGACACTGAGGTAACAACCAGGGGGTTGCCATGGTGGATTTGCCATTTTATTTTTATTATATAGGTTATGTATTAGGAGCTTTTTTGTTTGTTAGGGAAGTTTATTAGTCTATACCTGCAAATTTTGGAGCAGGAAGACATCGTTATTTCTGGTTGTCAGGTAGTTTGGGTCCTGGGATATCTCAGTTTTGCCTTTCTAACTTATAGATTATGAAATTTCTGGATTGTAGTAAGAAACCAGGGTGTACCTGTAAAGCCACAAGCAATTTTTGATGAATACAAATATCTGTTACTTCAAAAGAAAGCATTCAGCTTTTGCAGAAATTCATATATAAAATTTGAAGTTGCAACTTATGTGTCAAATGGCCAAAAAAGGCATACAACTCTTACATAAATTTTTATATAGAATTTGAAGTTGCAGCTTATTTGTCAAATGGCAATGTTGGGTGTAGCATGTACAAGAATGGTATAAACTTTTGAACTCCAATGAAAATTGGCTTGGTTATGGGTAAACCCCTTGGGGGTGGGGAGGAACTAAAAAATATACACTACTTGTCATGTGCATGTATGAAACTATTAATTTTTATAAAGCAAGGAAAAAAACCTGCTTTTTTCCTCAAAAGTGCTTCAAGAAACATTCCTCGAGGGGATGTGCTGCACAGAATGGATTTTCTATGGCTTAGATGCAAGGTTTGAGGGGTATCGTTTGTGCTAAAATTGCCAAGGCTTGCATTCAAACTTGTATCTTTGAAACTCATGCCATGTTGGTGGGACATACAAATATGGAAAAGGAATTATATTAGATGGCTTCACACTTTGTCGACCTCACAAGTGAGTTGACATCCCATTGGCAACATCAGAGATTACAAATTTAACTTTTAAGTGGTTGAAATTTTGAAATTTTTTGTAACACTTTCTAAGGTTTAGGCCATAAAATATTAAGATTATAAATATTTTGTTATTAGCTATTTACACTTTTAACCTAATTCATAATTCCATCTTGTGAAAATCTGAAAAATTCAAGAAACAACATATAGTTTTCCTTATGTGGATTAATGCTAAATATTCCACCTTAAAATTTGAAGACAATCTTGTATGCAGGGAATTTGCAGATGTAATGTAATCATGAAGCATATTTTTAAGATTATTTTGAAAATTTGATGGCAAATTCAGGGTATTTTTATGATAGTAGATACTTTATCACACACCATCTTTAGTTTTTTATTTTTCCAAATCGTTTAGTGTGACCTTTTACAAATATTTTTATGGGTTTCATTCATATTGGAGCATTTTGTATCATTTTCCCCCCTTTTCTCCAGTTACTTGTAGTTTACATTTTTGAGGGTTTGATTTATATCAAGTTTTCATTGGAATTTAGTGATATTTTTTCCTTGGCAAACTATTCATAATTAATAGAAGAAAATTTCAGTCCTCATATGCTAGAAGCATGTCTGAATTGTTCATTAGTTTTACTAGCAATTAATACTACCCTACTATGGTACACTTTCCAAATCTGGTGGCTCATGATTATTTTGACCCTGTTGACTGTAATTTGCTTTCAGTCGACTCCATTACTGAGGGCCCTATAACGACTTCCCATCTAGTGTCACCAATTTTGCTGCCTTGGCTTTTGTAATGTAAAGAATTTGGAAAGGTCCCATCCACCTCATCCAGAGCTTGCATGGGTTATTCATAAACTTACTATCATAGTTACACTAGCGAACCAACCTCCAATATCTCACTTTGTATGTTATGGTCATGACATGCTTTTTGTCGTTGTTTCTCTACAATCTGACTAGAATCTGCAATTAGTTTGTCTTCCTCTAATTCCATTAGCTTGTCCAATGGTTTCTTTAGGAGCTAATCATCCAACATTTGTGTCAAGACTGCAGTTCGAAGACTTGGCACCGCAAATTCTAATGGCATCATTGCTTCTTTCCCATATATTAGTCGAAAAGTAGTGTTTTTTGTCAGCCTTTTACAAGTTGTTCTATAAGCCCATAGTACTACAGGTAAGCCCAATTGTAATGTTTCACATTACAAACTTCTGTCAATGCATGCTTAAGGAGCTAAATGCTTCTACTATACCATTCGCTTGAAGATTGTAAGGGGTACTCTTATGATGATATATTATGAATTCTTGGGTCATCACATAGGTTGTGGCAGTAAAAAATGCAAAAACCTTGATCACTCATATTAGCATCCTCGTACAAAACTGTGTAACAATATTCTCGAAAAAGAACCACGTGACTAGACTACACGTCTCAAGCTGGGTTTACTCATCAAAATCTAAAGAACTCCCCTCCCCACTTAAACATTTTTATGGGATCAATACAATATAACACAACAAGACCTTCAAACCAATGGTCAAATACAAATAGCAAGCAACATATCATTCTAATAGTGTGTTTAGTTAAAACTCAGTCGACTTATACCTCTGGTTGGAACTCAGTTGACCACTCCAATTGATGCATAAGAGAATATTTCTCAGTTATCTCTTTCACCCTTGATTATGCAGTTGTTTCAAAAAGATTAGTCTAGCTATCTTTTGTTTACTCTACTAGTGTTTTGACCCTAATCAATAGGGGTCCATCCCAACAACACTAATCTATGCCTAAATTTTCACGGTTTGAAATCAACCACAATTCCCGTCAAATGAAGTTTGCATTTAGTCCTTTTGTCTTCAATGTACTACACAATGCATTGTTTTGCATGATTTCAGGCATGCTCTGCAAGGCCTCAACAAGAGAAACACTTCTGTGTGATCGGTGCAAGGTTCCCTCATCAAATTGATTGTAAATTTGCCAATTTTGCCAGAGAAAAGGTGTAGAAAATATAACGTAGAGGCTGATTGGCCTGTACATCAACTGTCATCCGTCATCGATGGAATCCAATGATGGCTATTTGATCGGGGCATGGCGAATGAGGAAGGAACGGTGACCGATTAATGTTTGATCGGCGTTTACAATCAACAGTGCAAAAAAATCACCGAGAACCGGGTGGGAGGCAATTGCATAATTTTCATTCACCTCAAAGTGGAGATCTAACTTCCAATGAATGCATCCGCAATTGAGGTTCATGCGTAGGATTCTTCCAGGCCATGGAAAATATATCCCCACATGCTGCAAGTTAAGGTCTAATATATATATATGAGATCCACCATCCTTATTAAGTTAAATTACGAGAAATAATGAAACAAGTGAGATAGGTTATTAATATGATAGCGTTGTGAGTTAGCTCTGGTGGGTCCTTATAATACAAGATTTAAACTCTTGGTAAAGTTGCCATGTATATTTTGTTATCTTTACGGACTTTATACATTTTATAAAGCATTGACTTATAGAGTAGTTTTTTTCTCTTTTTTAAGTAAAGAGTGACTTTAGAATATACAAAAGTTAACTTTATTTTATAAGAGGATAAAAAGGACTTGGGCTCGACTCGGTCTTATCATAGGAAAACTATATCCAAAGGAAAAATACAAGTATCCAAAGAAGCATTATTATGGCTACGAATTAAAATATAGAACAGGGAGTTATCACGAATTAAAATATAGAACAGGGAGTTAGAAATAGGGGTTCTCGTTGTCGTTTGATAATGTATCTTGATAAGAGATAATGTATAACCTAATTTTGGGAGTTAGAAATAGGGGATTTATTGGTTGACAAGAGAAGAGATATATATCAATGTTGTAGGATTTAGATTCTGCAAAGGCTCTGCTGGCATATGACTCGTCGATTCGGGAAAGATTCCGGACCTACGTTGTTGGAAGCGGGTAGTGGAAGTGAAAAGCGAAATTTTCAAAAGATTTCATTTTGGGAGCGTTTTTTTATATAATATCTATTTTAATATATTTTGATGCATATATATATTAAAAAAACATGTATTATGTCAAATTAGCTATAGAAAACATAGATATAACCATTTAATGCACATATAACATCAATCATCTAGGAACTATGACTTGTAGCATTGTCATCAAATGATCAATCTTCAACAACATCAACCTTCAAATTTCAACATATAATATTTGCCATCAACAAACTCTAAAGACTAACATATAACATCAACCATGAAATGAAACAAAGCATCATTATATCATATTCACTGAATCAATACCAAATAGTTGTAAGATCATAAGATGATAAGAAAGGTAATTTAAAGTTCAAACTTCAAAGTAGGCCATAATGTTAACAAAATAGGCGATAATAAACATGAAATACAAAGTACTATGATACTATCTAGTAATCTACTAAGTTTTACTCTTGCCACGAGAAACGTTCAATTTTTCTTCTTGTGTTCTAGGCAGTGTTACATAAACCGGACCGGAACCGGTAAAATCTGTCGGTTTGACTGGTTTTGAGGCCTCATTGGGTCAAACCGGTGTCTCAAACCGGTTATGACCGGTTCCGTACGGAACCGGCCGTTTTTGGTCCTGTTTTGATCGGTTCCTTACATAACTGTACAATAACATGTAACAGGGTATTTTAAATTTAAAAAAAATAAATAAATTAAAAGTTGGTTGAGTGGGGAAGGTTCTAATGAAATATTCTCAGTATGGCACATAACAAGAGCACTTTTTGCAAATTTGTGTATTATGGTTTGGATTCACTTGGNATATATATATATATATATATATATTTTCAAAATTTAAGAAGTTTTTGTATTTTGGTGGATCGTTTTTGTGATCCGTTTTTTTTCTCGGTTTTGGTTCGGTTTTGGTTTTCAGGGTCGACCGGTTTAGCCATCGGTTCGGTTTTTGTAACCTTGGAACTTCTAGGTGGAATAGGAGCTGCTGGAAGTGATCGTGGAACACGAGAAGAAGATGAATGCCCCCCACGGATTGTCGGACGTTGTGACGCTAAAGACAAAACTCCTACATCTGGGAATTTGTTGGTGGTTGGGGGTGGCACCTTTATCGAAGAAACCCAAGGACTTTGATGATTTATACGAGGGTTAAGTAAGACTCTAGAAGGCTTATCTTTTGCAAATGGTTTATGATCATCTCATAATAGTCTTACTCTAAGTATTATTTTTTCGTTTGTGAGTAACTTTTTGTGGAACACCATCTAGTTCCTAGCCCACCAAAATTCATAGACAAAGAGACAAGGAAGATCCTTATATGTTGAGACTTTCATGTATGATAGCGAATCAAAATGACAATAAACCAAGGTTCTATTTTCCCAATTTCATTTGACATAGTTCAAACTAATGTTGAATTATATTAAGCACGCCCAAATCCATTCATAGGAATGAAAATAAGGACTATTAAAATAATACAAAATATAATATATTTTTATATTAACCTTAGTTTTATAATTATATCCAAATAATTAAATTTAAATGAATAAATATGTTACTTATTTCTTTTTTAACAAAAAATGGTGTTGATTATATTCATAAAAAATGAGTGAGTTGCAACCTTGTTATACAACAATGAGATACAAAAGATTGTTCATGTCCAAAATTGTCTAGTAAAGGGTGAAATCCAAAAATTATCTTTCTAATATCCTACTCTAGCTAATATATTCTTTGAGTTCATGTTATGGTAGGTATACAAACTTACAAAATTTCTTCATAGCAATGCAAATTTACAAACATTGAAATTATTAGCCAAAATTCTCATCCCTAACAGGGCACCATTAAAAGCTAATTGAACCCTAACCATTCACTATTTTTTTTTCTTTTTTGCAAAATTGAGAAAATTGGGAAAAAAAATCCCTAAAGCACAGAATCACTGAGGGAGCATTTTTTTTTAGCTCGGAATCGTTGAGGGAGCATTTTTTTTTGCTCGAAATCGCTTAGGGAGCGATGAGGAATCGTTGAGGGAGCGTTTTTTTTTGCTCGAAATCGCTCAGGGAGCGATGAGGAATCGTTGAGGGAGCGTTTTTTTTTGCTCGAAATCGCTCAGGGAGCGATGAGGAATCGCTTCGGGAGCGTCACTCCCTCAATGATTCTGAAGATGGGCAGGGAGCGTTTTTTTTTCGTTGGAATCGTGATTCCTAAAAACACTCGTGGGAGGAATCAATGAGAAATTATGATTCCGGGAGCGATTCCTCATTGATTCCTCCCGAAGCGTGAATCATGAACGATTCGAGGGGTCCCCTAGCAATTCTCCGTAGCTTTTCTTTGGACAGTCTCGGCAAGACTAGTAAAATAGAAAAAAACTTAAAATATGATAAATTTTTGGGAAAAAAGAGGTTAATGGCATTTACAATCCATATAAGTTATACAACTATAATATATGGAATTGTAATATCCCCATTGTAACTATAAGCACATTTGCTGATTTGACTGTGTGGTTTGGCCAAACGGTTTGCAATTTATATTGGCTTACCAATGTTTTACGTAATTTACATTTTCATAATCATTTTGTCAAACGTATTGTATTCAACACAATACCACATGAAATAAGAAAATCAACATTGAAATTTTAATATTTTATTATGGATGGATAATGGCATATACACAATCAACTAAAGGCTGCTATAGCAGCTACCCCACATTAAACTACGTGGAAGTGTTGCCAATGCATCCATTGTTTCTAATCTTGATGAAATCAGACCACTAGTGATCTGGCCACCTTAAAACAAGTTGACAATTCACCAAGGAGAATCAACTTCCTTAGTGAAACTCAATCCCTCTAGTGTCTCATGGCCCCCACATCTCCTCTACGAATCACAACCCTCAACAAAACCCCATGACTTGGTCTCTCAAGTTGTTGAATTCCATGAAGGCTCACGACCTTTATTCTTACTCACGGGCCTCTCTCGAAAACACGACTCTGCATGAGTTTGGTGGATTGCTCTTACTCACGACCCTCTCTCCAAAACATGACTCTCCACATGAGCTTTGGCGGGTTCCTCTTATTCACGACTTATTCTCCACATTTCTGTGATGACTATTTTTTGTCTATTTGTTGAGTCCGAGCATGAGTACTGGGCGAGTATGCCGATTTTTGGCCGAGCATGCCAAGTCTAATGGGTATGCTGAGTTCTAGGTGAGTCTTTTGCGAGTACTCGTCATGGGGGTTGACTCGCCCAGACTCGCGAGTCATGCTTTACTGATATGTATAGCTTAATTTTGAGTTTAGTTTTTTTTTAAGCAGCTTCCAAAAGAGGGGATTTCTTTTCATTTTAAGAATCAATAATTGAAAAAAAATGGTGAAACAGAGAAAACAAGCTATTAGAAACTGAAGATTTGTTGAGAGTATTATTTTTATTTTTGTAGCAGCAAATAACATTCATCTTTTTCAACTTCTCTTCTCTTTCATTCACATTCTTAGTGTAAGCATTATCTGAATAATAGACTTTGTAAAGGAGAATGGTCCAAGATAGTGATTCTATTATCCCCAAACCCTAAAGTATTTATTATATAAATTAAATAGTTGTTTTAGGCTTGGGGCTTTATAGTCCCCAACATTAAAGCCACCAATGTATAAATAATTATTGGGTTTATCGTGAAATCAAGAGAGGGGTCATTGTCATTGGTAAATAATAGATTCAAGCAAGTTAAGTTTGTTTTTCATTTCATTTTTATGTCTCATATGGCGTTGAATGAATCAATGGATTTATATGATTGCTTTGCCCATTGGTTTTACATGTAATGAATAGGTGCTAGGGAAGTAGTTTAAACCTCCTCTTCTACATACATACATACATACATACATATATATATTTTCTAGAGTAATTTGCCAAGAAGAACATGATTGTGATGCCCATGGTTCAAAAAAGCATTTTTACGGCTAAAATTGATTTTAACCCTTTGTTGGTCGGTTGTTTGGTCACCACTAAGATACAACTCAACATTCCTTTATTTCGTTTTAGGTAAATAGTTGAGATCAACTCCATGCACCACTGTTCTCTATTGTAAATCTAGTTTGAGCTTCATGTGTACATAGGTTGTTATTGGGTTACATAAAATAAATATTTCCATAAGAAATATTGAGGGTACCACTACTCTAGCCTGAGAACTAGTACAAAGGCCTGGAGTGGAGTGTGAATGGTTTTTCGTGCATACTATGCCCTCACATTTGGACCTTTGTGAGTGAGGGGACAACACCTTCCTCAAGTAAAACAAGCCCGTGTGGGAAACATTTCTCTCTTTCTCCTCTAATCTCCTCTCTCAAACTCCTAAACCAACAAACTTGCAACTTAGACATTCTCTGTCAAAATAATGAACTTATTCCATTTCCTTCAAACATTCATTAATGCTTAAAGTATTTAATTAATTAAAAAGGAGGCATGCAATAAGACAATACCTTAACTTTCAACCATAGAAGTAATTTACCCACAACAACTTCAAAAGCAACAATTGTAGAGAAAGCTAGTTTATTGAACCCCTTTTATTTATGAAATGATTGTAATGGGAATATAATAAATTTATACATCTAAACCAAAGGCAATTTCAAAATTTTATAAATATATATTCAATTAATCAAAACATGAAATTGCTCATTATGATCCACCATTAGTTAAAAGACTATCAATTAAAAATGAATCATATCCACTGATCAGAGATTTCGGGAAATTACAAAAACGTGTCAATCAAAGCTTCAACTGCATAAAGGACACATTCAATCAATCTAGAGATCAATTGCACAAATCCAAGGAAAATTTACCTCAAGATATTACTTGATAACCATGGGGGATTTTCCAATCCTACTTGATGTTCGTCAAGCCCATATACATTCATTTTTTCATGCAAATCCATTTATAATATAAATAATCACCTATAGCCACATATTATTTTTTCATTCATTTGTATAATATTCAAATGTCGATACAATATATTCATTCAATGGATAACCCAAAGCTCTTCAATGCAAATGCAATGCTTTGGTACACCAAATGCATATCAAGAAGGAAATTAATGGAATACATGGCATGGTGATTTGGAATGATCTCTTTCTATTGCAATACTTCTAATGATCCTCTCCAAGCTTTCCTTTGGATGGAAAGTCACACAATAGTGCCAATGCATCAAACATTTAGTAATGGAAAGAATTAAAGGGTTTTAAGCAAGCTTTGCAATAGCCCCCTAAACAACTCAAAATACATGTAGTGTTATACCTTCTCAAGATGTGATTTTTCTTGGAGAAACCATTTTCCCTTTGGGTCATTAAATTCTTCTCTAATTTTCTTACAATCCCCAGGGGAATGCTTCAATGCATTAAATGAATGAGAGTGAAACCCATCCCCCATAGCTTCTTTGGGAAGAAGTTATGTATGATATGGATGTTAAGGTTGTAGATCACATTTTCATGGCAATGTTATCACTTGGATCTCTTTAATAAATGCCAATCCTCATGGGGGATCCAATGATCGATTACAAAATTTAACTTACCAAAAATTATAGCAAATTGTTGTATTGATAGAAATCAACACCTTGAACAACCCAACTTCTTGCACCATTGCAATATCCCACTCTTCTATGATCTATAAAGATCCCTTGGGAATTGTGCTACAAAATGAAATTCTTTGTAATTAATTAAAATTTGGGGGGTAACAATATTTCAATCTTAAGATCATTTATTTCTCTTGACGATAAGATAGATTCAACATCCTCGAATTTTCTACCCTCCATTGAATGTTTAGTAATAACTACGTAAGGGAAGAAAAAAGGAAAAAGGAACGAGGGAGTACCGTGAAAATAGTTTTCTAATGAATTATGGTGAGATTGTTTCTATAGAAGGACAATAATGTCATGTCCCAAATTTTGCATTGGGTCACAATGGCCTAATCACATTTGCCACATTCATTAGAGTTTGTCAAATTGATGCTAAGGGTCAAATAATTGCCAAGGAGGAAAATCACTAGTTTCCTAGGTTGGGGGTGGAAGCTTTGAGATTTGGAATAAGGGGGACAATAATGATGTTTGAACATTAGAATGGAATAAATATTTAATAAATGAGCTAAATAAATAAATACAAGGGAAAATCAAAGTGGCAATTGGTCATGAAGACACATAGAGAATGTGGGACCCGCACAAGCTAGATTTTCTATGCCACATGGCATCCTCCTCTTGTCATTTCGAATCCATAAGAAGACCGAGGGTATTGGGATGATTTGGAGGGTCAATATATTTGGCATGAATCAATTCAGGTCGAATTGGAGTGGAAGAGTAACTCCCATGGAAGACGAAGCGACATTTTGGAGCTAGTGAGACACTTGGACTAGATTCCCTAGCTCTATGACAACAATGATGAAGATGCTATGACACCTATGAAAAAAACAGATCTAAAGGCTGAAATATGACATATTTGACATGTGAGGTCGAAATAGAGAATCCAATGTCTCTCATGTGAGTTGGGGAAGCTCAATGGGTTCCTACTCAAACTGGGGGAAGATGGAAGGCTAGGAAAGGGAGGACACATGGCAAATCTTGATCCCACACCCAAATTCGAATGGGATTGATTTGGTGTATGGATTGGTAACCTTAAAAGGCTAAGGATGTTTATAAAATACATGAAGCAACCAACATAATAGCTTTTGTTCATTTGAGAAATTGTCATTTGTGAATTGTGAGAGCTAGTGGATGACTAGTTTTCTTACCTTTGCCAATTTCGAGGGTGAAAGATTCTCATCCAAGTTTGTGTTTGGAGAGGCCACTCAGGTATTTCATGGAGATTTAATGGAATTTTATTTACAGGTGTACGATACAGGGAAGCTCATGGTTCCTTCTATTGCGACACTTTATCTCAACCATTTCCAATGTTTATTGCATATTCTTGCTCATGGAGGGATTTCACTTTAGGTGAGATATTGATATCTTTGGGGAAGATTATAATTCCCATTTTATTATTTTCTGATGTGTATGCTCTGTATTTCATGTTCAAAACACTCTCAGGTCGAAATACCCAAAATAATTCATGTAAAAATGTTGAACAATGAGGAAATTGTCCCATTTCTCCACTATATTGTTGTGAGCCATTGTAATGCTGATGATTTTGAATTGGGAGAGATTTTAATTGTCCATTTATGATTGTAATCAGTTCAATATTATTTGTTCTTCATTTTTAGAAAGTTTCAAGTCAAAATTCCCAAGAGTTTTATGTCAAAATGACTTTTAATGAGCAAACAATGACCATTTCCCCACTACATTGATGTATGCTATGATAATGTTGATGATTTCAAATGGAAGAATGTATCTTTGATAAATGTATGATGAATGGACTTTCATTAATGTGTATTACAAGTTTCATGTTCAATACTTAAGCATAGGACGCCATTTTACTCATTTTAATTCCAATGGGAGAAGATTTGGTGCCTTTTCCCCAAGGGTCGAAATTGTGATTTGGGAGCTGTTTAGGAGAGAGTCATAACAGAATGTATAAAATGAAACATGATGCATATGAGACCTTAAAAATGTCCCCCACACATCCCCAAGCTCTGTTCATAAATTCGAGTGACTTTGGTATCATTTGAGAAGCCATTTCCAACAATTACCTAGGGGGAATTAGAGCCCCAATTTGCTAGTAAAGACTCCTACTTTGAACAGAAATTAAAAAAGTTGTAGAAGTAATTGGGTGGGTGGTCATAAAACATCCTTGAACATCATATTTAAGTTCTAATATCAGTCATGTACCTTCTGAGAAACTTTGGGAGAATTTGGGTCAATTTTGAGGTCTAGACATCAAAACTAGTTAAGGTCGAAATTGGGGAAAAAGTGGAAAAATTGGTCATTTAATAAAATTTCAAAAAGGGACATTACAATGGTATCAGAGCATGATATTGGCACATGATGTGGTATGATATTTACGAGGACAAGAATTTAAGGACCACCATTATATATATTGAAACCCAAAAGTGTTTTTGTTGAAGAGGAAACTATGACTAATGATGAAATGTGAACCTCATATGATGGTGATGAGCTTATAAAAATTATGGAACCTATATTTGAAGACATGACCAAGAATATTATGAAAGGATTCAAATTGTTGGCTATCCAAAGTTGTCTAAAATATATTTATTTTAAGAAAACCAAGGGGAACAATGCATCAACTTGTTTGAAGGAGCAAAAGGAGGAGACCCTTGAACCATCTAGTTCTGAAATAGGTTAAGTAGAAGAAGTAGTACATGAAGAGGATCAAAATTCACTCCCAAGTGACTCTGAAAAAGATGAAGAGACATCACATGAGTATGAAGAATTTTCTATTGAAAATATTGAAGATCATTTCGAGACACATTCTACCTTGGAAATGAAACAAAGAGCATATACTGATGGATGCTTGAACTATGAAGGGGTACCTACTAATGGGTGCTCACAACTCTATGTTGGTGACATAGAGATCATATTTCAAAATGTTGATGCAAACCAAATTTCTAGTAAACATGAAAATAAAAACCTTGTAGCAGTTGAAGAAGAAAGAAGATCAACTTCCCCGTCGCCACTTGAGCTTCATGAAGTTGGTCGAAGCAAGAAGGAAGAATATGAGGAGTTTCGTTTGCAAGATCCTCATTTTATTGAAGGTTCCTTAAAGATGAATGAAAATAATATCCAAGAGTCCCTTAGAATACTACATGACACTAAAGCATTGGTGTCAAATTCTTGTTGGAAAATTTCTTCATTGGAGGATACATCCTTCCTTGAAGACATGGAGAAGATTCAAAGAGCAATGTGCAACATTGAAGGTAATTTCATGTCTTTGCTTTTTGATAGAAACAATTTGGTTGAGCTTAATGAATTGTTACATGATGCATACTTCTTGAAAAGTTGCCAGATACTAGTTTTTTCTCCTATGTTTCAGATTGTCAAATGGTAGATTGTTTGGAGGATTCTCATGACATGGCAGATCATGAGAATTGTGGAAATTTGAATGTGCTTATGTGTTTGAATATGAACTTGAAGAGATCCAAACACTTGATATGGTGGAAGAGGAACTTGAATTGTCTTTTGATGAAGGTTATGCAATTTTTAAAGAAGAGCAGGATTCCTCTACATTGGGACCAATCTATGACAAATGTTTCACAATTTTGAAGGAGCTGCATGATACTACCCATATGGATCCTTCCCATGATGAAACTTCTGCACTTTTTGATCATTTGGGTGAGTTAGTTCATTCCTACATCCTACAATTCCATGTTTTGCAACATTACTCTCAATGAAGTATGGGTGAAAGGGTTCTTTTTGATGGTGCCACATGGGGAGTATGGAACTCTTAGATTTACTTTTTATGATGACATGGCACACTCTTATTCACATTTTCAACATCATCCTTTGTTACTTTATGATGATGCACATCTACATGGGTGCACCTATGATATGCATTTGAGTCACTTGAAGACTCGAGGTTTTTCTTGCTCAACACTTGGTTCATTTGATGTTGGAGGAACTTCACCCAACACTAGGGTGAATAGAATTACGATTGGAGAACATTTTTGTTGCCAGCCACATGCTTTGTTATATCCTTATGATTCTATCATTCATGGATGTATGGGTGAGACTTATTTGAGTCATTTGAAGTCTCCTTGTTTGTTTTGCTCATTATTTGGTTCAGATTTTAGTGGATATTCTTCATGTGACTTCTTGGATGAAAGAATACATGGCTGAATATTTTGATGCATATCACATCCTTTTGGAACAGCATTATAGGACATGGGATCCTCACCTATGTCATTGGAGCAGATTTGATTGGTCAATTGAATCTTGTATGCACTTGGAAAATGGTGGTCTACTTACTTGGAGGTATAAGCACTTTCATGATTTTTTGATGAGGCACCTCCTTGATGTACATTTTTATTATGTTATTATGTACTTTGATGATATATATTATGTACTCATGACGCATGGATGAATGCATACAAGAAAATGGGATCCCAGAATTCTCTTTCCTAATGGTATGGGTTGGAGAGCACTCTTAATTGTTGGAGTGCAATACAAGCAATGGGACCCTGGGATAGATTTTAGTCCCATTGATTTCAATTTTTTTGGGAAACCAGCAGTATGGGAGATGGATTCCCCACTTAAAAAAGTAATTTTAATTAGAGTAGTGCAGCAGAAATCATGGTGGTTCCTCTCTCAAATCTTCATGGAATCTCAAAGACTCAAAGTTGGGAAACTTAGTGGCAACTTCAAAGAATCATACAAAAGTAGGTTCTTCAACACCCATGTTTGAAATTGCTTGAGGACAAGCAATATTGGGAAGGGAGGATTTGTCATGTCCCAAATTTTTCATTGGGTCACAATGGCCTAATCAAATTTTCCATATTCATTAGAGTTTGTCAAATTGACGCTAAGGGTCAAATAATTGCCAAGGAGGAAAATTACTAGTTTCCTAGGTTGGGGGTGGAAGCTTTGAGATTTGGAACAAGGGGGAAAATAAATGATGTTTGAAAATTAGAATGGTATAAATATTTAATAAATAAGCTAAGAAAATAAATACAAGGGAAAATCAAAGTGGAAATTGGTCATGAAGACACATGGAGAATGTGGGACCCACACAAGCTAGATTTTCTATGCCACATGTCATCCTCCTCTTGTCATTTCGAATCCATAAGAAGAACAAGGGTATTGGGATGATTTGGAAGGTCAATATACTTGGCATGAATGAATTCAGGTCAAATTGGAGTGGAAGAGTAACTCCCATGGAAGAGGAAGAGGCATTTTGGAGATAGTGAGACACTTGGACTAGATTCCCTAGCTCTACGACAACAAT
Organism: Pseudotsuga menziesii; assembly: GCA_001517045.1. Lineage (NCBI taxonomy): Eukaryota > Viridiplantae > Streptophyta > Pinopsida > Pinales > Pinaceae > Pseudotsuga > Pseudotsuga menziesii. The sequence goes on along the minus strand of LPNX010284301.1, from coordinate 158,281 downwards.
GATGAAGATGATATGACACCTATGAAACAAATCAGATCTGAAGGCTGAAATATGACATATCTGACATGTCAAGTCGAAATAGAGCATCCAAGAGGTCTCTCATGTGAGTTGGGGAATTTCAATGGGTTCCTACTCAAATTGGGGGAAGATGGAAGGCTAGGAAAGGGAGGACACATGGAAAATATTGAGCCCACACCCAAATTAGAATTGGATTGATTTTGTGGATGGATTGGTAAAATTAGAAGGCTAAGTATGTTTATAAAATATAGGAAGAAACCAAGAGAATAACTTTTGATCATTTGAGAAATTGTCATTTGTGAATTGTGAGAGCTAGTGGATGACTAGTTTTCTTGCCTTGGCCAATTTCGAGGATGAAAGATTCTCATCCAAGTTGGTGTTTGGAGAGGCCAATTAGGTATTTCATGGAGCTTTAATGGAGTTTTATTTGTAGGTGTAAGCTACAAGGAAGCTCATGGTTCTTTCTATTGCAACACTTTCTCTCAACCATTTCCAATTTTTATTGCATATTCTTGTTCATGGAGGGATTTCGCTTTGGGTGATATATTGATATATTTTATTGATATAATTCCCATTATATTATTTTATTATGTATATTCTTTTTATTTCATGTTCAGAATACTCTCAGGTCGAAATACCCAAAAGAATTCATGTAAAAATGTTGAACAGTGAAGAAATAGTGCCATTTCCCCACAATTTTGTTGTGAACCATTGTAATGCTGATGATTTCGAATTGGGAGAGACTTTAATTGTCCATTTATGATTTCAATCAGCTCAATAGACTCTGTTATTCTTTCTCAGAAAGTTTCAAGTCGAAATTCCCAAGAGTTGTATGTCAAAATGACTTTTAATGAGCAAACAATGACCATTTCCCCACTACATTGATGTATTCTATGATAATGCTGATTATTTTGAATGGAAGAATGTATATATAATAAATATATGATGAATGGAATTTAATTAATTTGTATTAAAAGTTTCATGTTCAGTACTTAAGAATAGGAATCCATTTTACTCATTTTAATTGCAATGGGAGAAGATTTGGTTCCTTTTCCCCAAGGGTCGAAATTGTGATTTGGGAGCTGTTTGGGAGAGAGTCATAAAAACATGTATAAAATGAACCATGATGCATATGATACCTTAAAAATGTCCCCCACACATCCCCATCCTCTGTTCATAAATTCGAGTGACTTTGGGATCATTTGAGAAGCCATTTCGGCAATTACCTAGGGGAAATTGGAGCCCCAATTTGCTAGTAGAGACTCCTACTTTGAACAAAACATTAAAATTTTTTCAGAAGTAATTTGAGGGGTGGGGGTCATAAAACATCCCTTAACATCATATTTAAGTTCTAATATCAGTCATGTACCTCCTGAGAAACTTTGGGAGCATTTGGGTCAATTTGGAGGTCTAGACATCAAAACTAGTTAAGGTCGAAATTGGGGAAAAGTGGAAAAATTGGTCATTTAATAAAATTTCAAAAAGAGACATTACAAATGTAATTAATAAATTCAATATATTTAGAAGGGCACTTTGAAGGAATGAAGTTGCTTGTCTACATTAGGCAAGGTGATTTGATTGATATACCCTTTGAGAAAGCTTGTTAAACATCTAAACTCAAGGGAGGATACAAATGCCAAAAGTGGCAACCTTGCTAAGCTCAAATCATTGAGTTTTGAAGGGTGCTTCCAAGGTGAGGTGAGTGATTTTATTTTAAGGAAAAATGATCAAAATTACATCTTAAGGGAAAATACCATCCTACCAAAAATAACTAGAACCACTTTGAAAGAGAGCAAGGAAACTTGTTGAGTTAAAATACCTAATTTTTGAAGGGTTCCTACAAGGTGAGTTGAGTATCATGGCTTATGGAAGATTCTCTTGACGGCAAGAAACAAAATAAAACTAGTAGCCTCATTCACTTCAGTGAAAGGATTCTCAAATCCATTGCCGTTAATGAAGACTATCAGAAGGATTTAAAATAATCCATCAGGGCATACAAATAATATTTATATGACGTCCATGGATATAATGGCTCATTCCCATGTACTCACTACTCTCAAATCCCCTTCACAACTACCAAGATCAAGATACCTAGCAAGATCTATGAACAAGATAAAAACCAAACTTCTTGTAATTTTCCCAAATTTGGTGAGCTAGCCTAGTTTTCACCATTGTGAGAAAAACAAATATTCTTAACCAATGTGAAATATTGCTTTTATACCACCTAAATGGTGTATTGGGAAGGTGCAAAACATGAAGCATCTCAATATTTGTCGAAAATTGGTGAACCATACTTTAGTCTAATAATTTCTCTACCTTAGATTAAAGTGACATTTATTTTCACCCTTTTTAAAATTTTCCAATGTCAAGGAACAACTATCTATCTTAGATTAAAGTGACATTTATTTTCACCATTTTTAAAACTTTTTCAATGTCAAGGAACAAATACAAAAGAGAACCCGCAACTCAAAATAATGAGAGAGATGTGAAAATGGAATTATATAGGTTAAATGAACTTTTTCTCCCTTAAAAATAGCTAATCAAGGAATAATCACACCTACAACAATCACAAATATTTCAAAGAGTATTCATAAGTACAACAATTACAAATATTTCCAATAGTATTCATATCTACAATAATCATAAATCTTTCTTAAACCTTCCAATGTCAAGAAACAACTGCAAAAGAGACCATGGAAATAAAAAATAACAAGAAAGATGTGCAAATGGATTTGTAAAGGTTTGAAAATGAACCTTTTCTTCCTTAAAAATAGCTAATTGAGGATTATCCATAACTAAAACAATCACAAATATTTCCCAAGGTATTTATTAATTAAATATATATAAAGATAGGTCCTTAATCCAATAATTCAATTTAATGTTTTACTTGGGATTTCAATTACTTTACATGAAAACAAATTAAAATAAGCTAATTATAAAATGAATAACTAATAAAACAATTGGCATGCCCATGGTTTGGTATTATTTCTTTGTTTTGTTGTTTTTAATGGCTTTCCATCATAATTAATTATATGGATATGTGCTCTCTTACAGTGAACTATTTTTTTTAAAATTTAATTAGATTAGACCATATGGCTAGTAAAACATGAATATTAATTAACAAGAACCAATAATGAACACATCATATTTATTGTTTTATTTAAAATTAATTAGAAATTGACATACATTAATGTTACCATAATATTAATTAAACTTTTGATGTAGAAGCATTGTGACTGTAACCTTTTAATTATTTAATAGTTTTGGTATACATGCATAAAATTATTTAACACATACACTAAGTATTCTCAATCACAAATTAGGACAGCAACTTACCAATACAGAGTAAAAATTATTGCGAGGAAGCGAAAGCTTGCTCGACCAAACAACCTCGAGCATATAAAAAGTAAAAATAAGAAAACCATCATTAAATGTCATTCAATGAATCCCCTTAGATTTAATAGGGTGCAAGACGACTTTCAAGGAAAGATTACCATATCCGCAATGCAGAAAATAACCCAGAAGAAGTAAAAATATTATTCATGGTTTGGTCAAGAATTGCTTATGTACAGTTTTATGATGATCTACTTAACATACTAAAAAAATAGCCAGAACCAAAATTGGAGTGGATCTCTATGTCAATGTGAGGTTATTTGTGTAGGCATCAATCACTGGACTTAAAGAGGAACATGATCCATTATCCTAGGGAGATGAGCCTTATCATATCCTCTAATTAAAAGAGTCCCTTCTTTGTAAACTATAATGTGGAAACTATGCCTAAAACATGGATTCAGGAAACCATTTGGCTTGTGTTGAAAGAGTCCCTTCTTTGTAAACTATAGTGTGGAAATTGTGCCTAAAACATGGATTCAGGAAACCATTTGGCTTGTGTGAGGTGTTATAGATATGTTTGGTCACCTTTGACCATATATGCTCTATTTTGATAAATTTTCATGATCTTTCCATCATTTTCTATCACCTTTATATTTTTTATCCCATAACTTGATGAATGTGTGTTTCCTTTTAATAACTCACAAGTTTCTCGTGAATTTCCTTCATGCAACATATGAGCACCTCCAAAATGGCCTAAATAAAATACTAGATGTGCAAAATGCACACACCTGGGCAAAGATAATGGAGTCCATATACTTATATAAGCTTGATCACTCACCCTAATTACCTAGACCACTTCCTATTGATATAAGTGAGAGTCGTATACTAGGAGAGACGAGAAATGACTAGTTAGAGAACATGCATGCTAGAGGAATTTTGATAGCTAGACTCTACATTGAAAAATAAAGACAAAAACTCATACTTGTGTTTCTCATTCATCCTACCTTATCTCGAGATGCACTTTCAGTTATATTTTATCATATAAGTACTTATTAGATATATTTTAAACCTCCTATTCCCACTAGAATTCCTTAGATCTAATTCATATTTAGCTCTCAATGACTAGCCTCTTCTCCTCCTCTATAAGTGGCATGTTTAGCTCTCATCAACTGGGTTCTCTCCCCCCATATAAATGGATTTTTTAGCTTTTGACAACTAAGTTCACTTTCTCCTAAATAAATGACATTTTTGTTCCTTTGACGACCTCTTTTTTTTCCATCTTTCGATTTGAACCTTTCACTAGAGAATACTTGCTTCAAAATGAATTCAAATTAGTTATGAAAATACTATGAATTATTAAATTATTAATACTAAATTCAATCCCTCTCCTTGCACATAAGCAAATTATCTAAACGTAATTGACGCCATAGAACCTTGATTGAGGTCGATGAAAAAGAAGATGTGAACTGACCATAAATCACAAGCAAAAACTTATCTTTATGCTATGTAGAAGGTGATTGTGTGTATAAGGGTTTTCATACTTGCTTTAGCACACCTACTTTATGCCCACTTGGACCTTCTCTGTTAGTGTATTACCCCTCTTGGTATTTCCATGCATGAATGATGATGATGTCATCCTTTACCTTGCTAAAAAGGAGGGCATTGAGGGAAATTCTACATCGTTGGTGTTGGGGCATGATGTCTTCCTTTAGGCTCAACACTCCATTTGGTTGAATCAATTTTCATAATTTTATCATTACTTTAGTATTTTTGTGGTTTAGTCAGCAAGTTGTGGGTGACAAACCCTAATTTTAAGTTATTTTATCTTTTAGTAAGGTAGGGTCTAAATTTAAATGAAGCTAGGTAGCTCCATCTAAATATGCGGGATTGAGTTGTTGGTTGGTCAATGAAGTATGTATTTAAATTTTGGATTGCGGTTTGATGATAGGTTGGATGGTGCATCGAATTTCATTCCATCGAAGGAAATGATTTCTTTGTTTTTGGAGGAATTTGAGTTATGGAAAATAGTCGAGAAAATTGTCATGATTCCAACTGGTCCTAATCCATTGGATGAATATAAAAAAAAGAATGTTAATGCAAAGCAATTATTTCTTGATGCAGTGAAAGAAAATATTATGCCTCATGTGACTGGTAAAAAGAATACCTTTTCCATGAGGTAAGCTTTGACAAAGGTGTACCAAAGAGACAATCAAAACAATGTATTGGTTTTGAGGAAAATATTGAGAAAGACTAAGATGACTAAGACTTACAATGTCAAACCATACCTTACCAGGATCTCAGAGGAACATGATAAGTTGGGTACTGTTGGAGAGAAGGTGGAGGAAGCAAAGTTGGTTAGGATTGATTTGAATGGCTTCTCAAAACCATGACGAGACTTTGTGTGTGTGGTCATTGATAGAGAACGTGCTTACATGGTGTATACTTTGGGATTATTTCAAACAGAAGGAGATGAGATTTGGCCTTAGCCACACAATTCAACTGGGGCTGATGAGGAAATTTTTTCTCTCCTAGGGAAAAGCAAGAAAATGCCCAAGAAAGGACCTGGTAGTGGGTCTATCTAGAAAGGTGAATATAAGAAGGATATGAGAAAAGTTAGATGCTTTGCTTTACACAAGTTTAGGAACTATGCAGAGAAGTGTTCGAACAAGAAGAAGAAAAACAAGTCATAGGTAGAAGCATCAATTGCGGTATATGAGTTTTATTCCAAGTTCGAGAGTGATTTCTTGTTGGTGACTTGTATTGCTTCCATTCACATTCCTCCAGCATTTGGAACGTAGACAATGGTGCCTCTAGTCACATGAAAGGGGTACATAATCACTTCACAAAGTTATCTAAGGGATGCTTGGATGTGGATATTAAGATGGGTGATGATTCCAAGGTTAGAGTTGTTTTCCTTGGAACAATTACAATTTAGAGGGAGTTCCAACAACCTTTGGTGGTTAGGGAGTAATTATAAGTTCCATGGTTGGACAAGAACATAATTTCAGTGTTAACTCTACAGAGGATCAAGAATATGCAGTTATTTTTTGAGATGGACAGGTCCTTATTCACTTGAAAGGGTCCAATTCAAGGATAGAAAATGTGATTCAAATAAGGTGTGGGGAAATTTATAGGATTATGTTTAATTTAGTCAACACAATCATGATACATTATAGTGGTAGTCATTTGTGCAAGATCTAGCACAGATGGATGGAGCACTTGCATCATGCTGCTCTTACCATACTGAGAGATATTGTTATAGGGATGCTATATTTTAGAGTAGAGAAATAGGATGTATGCAAGGCGTGTGCACTTGGAAATTATCCAAGACAACTTCTTATAGCAGTGGAAATATGATAGGAGAGATATTGGAGTTGATACACTCAGATGTTTGTGGGCCCATGCCAGTGATGTCCTTGTATGGATACAAGTACTACGTCATTTTCATAGATTATTTCTCTAGGAATACTTGGATCTACTTCCTGAATACCAAGGATTGAGTCTTTGACATATTTAAAATTTTTAAAGCTATTGTGGAGAATCAAATGGGGAAGAAGATCAAGGTTTTGAGATTAGACAACGGGGGTGAGCATTCCTCACGTATTCCTCTAATGATCTCAACAAGAAATTATGTACATCAATAGGAATCAAGAGATAGTTGATTTTTGCTTACAACCCTTAGTAAAATGGGGTTGTAGAAAGGTAAAATACGGCCATAGTTGGGGTTTAAGAAGCCATGTTTCATGACCAGGGTCTACCATTGTTTCTTTGGGAAGAGGCATGAAAAACTGTAGTATAAGTGCAGAACATGATCCCACATCAAGTGTTGTGGAAGAATAATCCCGAGGAGCATTTCAATAGTAGAAATCCTGAGGTGGGGCACTTTTTCGTCTTTGAGATCCTTACTCACATGTCTCTTTTAAGAAGAGGAAAAAGTTATATACTACAACTGAGAAGGGGATCTTTGTTGGATATAGTGATACTTCAAAGGAATTCTGGATTTATATTCCTGCACTAAGGAAAACAATGGCTAGGAGATATGTGACACTCATGGAGGAGACGTAATTGAGGTCACACAATTCATCTCTTGCAAGTATTCAGGCGCAATAGATTCCTATAGGTAAAGGTACATGTTCACATGTCTCATAGATTTCACTAGTACTATAGGTTACAAGGCCATAGGGCACATGTTCACAAGCTTTAGGGGTTATCGGTTCCCATAGTATAGGTACATAGGTCATATATGCTCAAAATTCAACATCACAGTATTTACATGTCATGGATGAAAATGAGATACTTGCACAACCAGAGGATACATCAAGGAAGAGGAAGCCAAGATGGATTCAACAAAATTTGAATGATGCATAAGATCATGTGGAGAGTCATAAGACAAATGTCAGGGAAAATATGCCACTAGATAGATTTTTACAACTATATGGATTTGATGAGTAGCATCCGTGAGCATGAGCCTTCCACTTTTCAGGAGATAGTTGACCAACATGTATGTAGATATTCCATGATGGAAGAGTATGGTTCCATCACGAAGAATGATGCATGGGAGGTTGTTATGAGACTTGACGGGAAGTAAGTGGTGAATTCAAAGTGGCTTTACAAAATAAAGAGTGATACCTATGTCAACATTGAGAAGTACAAAAATTATTTGTGTATTGAGGGTTCTCACAGGTAGAGAGAGTAGATTATGAGGATACCTTCACACCAATAGTGAGGTACACTTCGATCAAGGATATCATGTCTATTACAACAGAGATGGGTTGGATTCTTCATTAGATTGATGCAAAGAGTACATTTATGAATGGAATGATAAAACAAGAAGTTTATATTGATCGACTATTGGGATTTGAGGTGCATGGGAGAGAGTCTCATGTGTGCATAATGAAGAAGTCTCTATGGATTCAAGTAATCTCCTAGAGATTGGTATGCTAGGATTAATAGTTACTTGTTATAGTTGGGATTTATGAAGAGTGAGGAATATCTGAATCCATAATAAATACAAGTTGGTGAGGATCCACTTATTCTTATCCATGATGTGGATGACCTATTTCTTACGGGGTCAGAAAATATAATCATAGAATGAAAGATGGATCTATATTCTGAGTTCGATATGAAGGATATTGGCTTGGTGAATTAATTTTTTCGGGTTGGAGGCATGAGAGATTCCAGGTCATATTTTTATTGGACAAGAGAAGTATGCAGTTGATATATTGGAGAGATTCAATATGGAAAATTGCAGGCTTATGTCGACACCCATGACTACCAACTTGAAAAAGCATGATGCTTCCGAGTTAGATTTGGTTGATTCTACCTTGTATTTTCTGATGATTGGGTCCCTGATGTATTTGGTCAACACTAGACCAAATACTTGTTTTCCTATGAACACTCTCAAATAATTTCTAGTTGATCTTAGGAGATTGCATTGCATCACAACAAAACATGTTCTACATTAGTTGCATGGCATTGCATATTTTGGGTTGAGTTATGTCTAAGGCGGATGGAGTTCGACTGGTTGGATTTAGTATATCAAATTGGCCAGGAAGCAGGTTGATAAGAAGAGCACCTCCAGGTGGTACTTCAGCTTGGGCTTGATGGTAATGTCCTAGTTTATCAGGAAGACGTCGATTGCATATTGCGTTCTGTAGAGGCATATGATATGGCTGCAAGTTTGACAAGTTATGAGTCCATATGGATTTTCAAGACCTATTAGGTTATTTTTTTAGGAGTTTCTTCTGATGGTAATTCATTGTGACAAAAGATTTGCATCAAACTCTTGAAAAATCCAATGTTTCACAATTGGTTGAAACACATTGAAATTAAGTACTACTTCATTCGAGACTATGTTAAAAGAGGGGTAGTGCAAATTCAATACATTTATATAGATGAGTAGGTTGAAGACAACCTCATGAAGATTTGGTGAAAGGAAAATTTTTCAAATTCAGAGATAAGTTGGGGTAGGTGCATAATACCTTCCTCGCTAAGAGGAAGTGTTGAGTTTTTATAGCTAGGATGGTGTTTTACATAGGCTTCGTGTCTAAGCATGTAGAAAGCGACCAAAAATATATTTCCTAGACATTAAATTTATTTTTATAAAGTTAAAGTGACTTTTCTTTATGGTGAGTGAAAATGACTAAAGTTGTGATAAATTGCAAAAATATTGGAACCGTTAATCTTGACACCCCAAGATTTAATATTGATCATTTGTCTTGGATGGTGAAGAGTTAGAGTCATTTTTCATTTATAAAGAGGAAACGGAGTTCTAGAAGAGTAATAGACATAAGAGAAGAGAGAACAAGAGAGTTGAAGAAGAGAGTAGAAGATAACAACTAAGGAGGGCACATTTCCCAAGAGGAGAGAGTGCATGATTCCTAAGAATTCTAAAAACATTTAATGCTTTGAATTCCAAACCATACATCTAAGCAATTGGCATGAATTTCAAGGACTCTACAACATGATATAGAGGGCATGGAAATAAAGGGGCCATGCATTAGAATTTTGGCATGATTTCCTAGGAGCATACAATGACAATTTGGGCACAATTTTCGATGTTGCAATATTGTTTGATAGGTGGGACAATTCGTACCTATTGTTGGGAATGATTCATGAGGAGACCACATAGCTAATTAGGCACACAAATAAAGGTTTGTTGTATTTATTGCATACTGTATGAGTGCATTTGCTGATTTTTACTGTTGCAATACTAATTTTTTTAGTGAGTTAATTAATAAAAATTATGTCTATTGAATTGGTTTTCCCTACTGGGTTTTTCCTAGGGTAATGTACCCAAAAATATCTATGTTAAATTTCAAGGTTTTTCGTTCTATTTCACTACAAGTAGTTGGGTAAATCTCATGTGTTTTAGTTTACAAGTTTTAGATTTGAATGCATTTGATTTTTGTGCATTAATTTGGTGAATAAATCTTGTTGGGTACTCAAACCAAGTATGATATTGAGAAAAATTTAAAACACTTAAGTAGTTTGTGGAAGTTTATTTATTGTGGACATCATGTTTAGCTTAAAATTGATCATCCATATCATCAACAAAAATCATGTTTCACTGGCAGGGAAGAGAAATGAAGAAACACTACCCGTAACAAGTGAATAAATTGTTGAGAATGGACAATAGATAATGTTGTTTATTAAATCTGGTGGCATTTGTGGTAGTAAAATTGATCCATGTAATGAAACTGGTGTAATGAAATAATGCATATTCTATAAGTTTCCATACCTTAAATATATAACTATTAGGCCTACTATTGACTTTTGAAAAATTTAGCAAAGCTACAGGATCATCAGGATGGATTGAACCTCATTGTGAAAGAAGAATGAACGAGGAAGAATAATTTCAGTGCTAGAATGATCAAACAATCATGGTGAGATTATTTAGACAAGAGAAAAAAATTTGACAGCATAAGAATAATCCGATAATCATTAAACTGTATGTAATACATCCATGGTATAATGAAGAGAATTCAAATCCTCTAGGAGTGATTCAAAACCCATGACTTGGATTGACTACATAGATCACCAACAGTGTAAACATCACCACTAGAGACTCACTAGTGTAAATTCGAACAACTAAATCAGTACACAATCAATTCACTGACCAAAGTAGGTGAGAAAAGGTGCCTCTTCGTAAGCCATGCAAATGTGGTGATAGGATAATTGAATATGAACTAAATGATGCCCATTGGAGCATACCTTAACTTAGACTAGGGTGGACTGATGGTGAGACTCCCATGACTCAGTGTGGGTTCCTAAAATATAGGGATTGGCCTTTGGAGATCCTAAAATCATGCATACTGGTGCATCAAGTGGTAGGTGGGACCGATATAACTTCCCCATGGCACTAATGGAGTGGAAACATACTCCTAAGCTAGGAAATTGACATTTAGACTATGGTGGACAAGGGAGGATTACAAATAAATCCTAACACCCCCCCTTAATCCAAGCTTGGACAACATGGGCCCTGGAAACTAAGACCAAAGGTCACCCATACAATATAATGCAAAAACGTAACTACTCAATAAACCAAGGATGTGGGAAAGACCTCTTGGGAACAACCCCCCCCCCAAAAAAAAAGAAATGAACAATAGGAAATTGGATTAAGATTTCACACTAAGAGATTGTTGGTTTATTGGTCAATACTGAGCAAGGGAGGGGGGGGTGAATCAGTATTGTTATATTTTTACTAATATAACCACTTTTAAAATATATTATTAAAGACACATAATAACAAGAATACACGGAACACAATTTTAACGTGGAATCCCAACAGGGTAAACCACCAATACGTCCTATTACTGCAAATAGTTTTTCCTGCTGGTGCAGAAAATGGATGGTATTACACCCTATTTACCAATACCAATTGGAAGGAGGGTACAAACCCCTGGTTTATCAACTACGACTGAAAGGATGCTACAACACCCTATTTACCAATGCCAATTGGAAGGAGGCTACAACCCCCTAGTTTATCAGCTACAAATGAAAGGATGCTACAACACACTATTTACCAATTCGAATTGAAAGGAGGCTACAACGCCCTAGTTTATCTGCTACAACTGAAAGGATGCTACAACACCCTACACACCAATTCCAATTGGAAGGAGGCTATAACCCCCTAGTTTATCAGCTACAACTGAAAGGAGGAAACAACCACTTGCAGACCTGTTTCCTTCCCTAGCGCCACCCTGCCACCCTGCCACCCTGATATGTTTCTCACCATTTCTCTCCCACTAAATTCTGTCACACCCACTGGTCTCTGATTCTGATCATGCAATTCGAACTGCAGAGACATCTTTCTTCTTACTCAGGCTGCTACTTAAATACTTCTCAGCATTTAAGATTGTTTCAATAGTTGCGTCTCTTCAAATTGAACAAACACACCTTTCACTGTTGAGCCCTTTCATATATGAATATCACACCTTTCAGAATGTCCTTTCACGTTCTTCCATTGATCCTGCACCTCAGAGATCGTTTACGCATCTTGGAAACCATTTCCGCAGCTCTATCCAACGTTTGCAACTGCTTCCGTACTACCAAACTTCTTTCCGTAGGATTAAATTCCTGATCCAATTAGATTCATTGATCTTATCTCTAAGTCAATCTATACCATCAACCTAACCATCAATTTCTGCCTCAAAATTGCCTTTCTACACCAAGATTCTATTTCAGCGATTTCCCATCGTTGATCTTTGTCGGGTGTTTTCTTGACCATTGATCTCCAAATTGGGGGATGTAGGATTTCTACTGTTCGCTTTTGCCTTTCTGCAAGCTTCTTTCTGCAATTTTGCTTCCACACTGTTAATCTGTTTTAGCGAAACTAACTTTAGTCATCCGATCTTTCTAGATCGCAGGATGCGGGATGCGAAAACGTAACATTTCGACTTTCTGCAAGCTCCTTTCCACAATTTTTCTTCCCCACCATTGATTTTTTGTAGAGTCTTTCCTGACCGTTGTTCTTGTATATTGCAGGATGTAGGATCACACTTTCCTATTTTGGACTTCCGCAATTTTCTTCCACAACTTTGTTTCTGCATTGTGGATTACGAGATGCGGGATGCAGAATCACACTTTCCTATTTTGGACTTCCACAATTTTCTTCCACAACTTTGTTTCTTCATTTTCATGGACTGTTGATTTCCTTGCGGATTTACCCCTAACCATCCGATCTTGATATTTTGCGGAACTTTGGCTTTTCTGCCTATCTTTTGCAGGATGCTTCCTAACCATCCATTCTAGAACTAATGCATATCTGCATTATGTCTTTGCAGATTATACAAAAACGGATCCTCATTCATCAAATCTCATGCAGATAACTATTCCACCTCATCATCATGTCATCACTACCTTCGTCTATGCCACCTCATCATCGTGCCATTTTGTCTTTACTTTGACTATTGTTGCGTTAACTCTACCATGGTATCTTTTTGCTTATCCTTTTTAATTCATAAGCCATCACTACCTTAGTATTTCATCATCATTAGGACACCATCATATTCAATGTCACCATATGTGTCATGCCATATCCTCAACTATGCCATGCCATGTCATCACTACCTTAGTCTTTCACTGAGTTTGTCTTGCCATCATATCTGCTGGTTATTCCTTTGTCATTCGTGAACAACTTTGACATCAATGAAAACTATATACTCAAATTTTCCAACAATATCCCCCTTTGGCATTGATGGAAACCTCTAAACATTCTCCCCCTTTGACAACAATGACAAAGGATAACCTATTATGCCAATGCTGCACCTATTTTGATATAGGATTTCTTGTCTCTCTTCTTTTTGACAACTCCTCCTGTCATCATACCTTCCCTTTAAATGTACTTGGTTATTTTAACCAATGTATTATCATTTATCTCAACATTTCATGTTCTTGACTGACAACTTAACTGATAGATCCATGGACTCCCCCTGTCACTGTACTTCTTCTCCTTTGTTAACATTTTTGTAACAGAGTCTACACTCAACACTTTTTCCAACACTCTTCCATGTTCTAGGATACCTGTTTCCCCTTAAAAAAAACTATGTTCTTCCTACCATATCTAGTGGTCTATGCTTCCTGTAAGTTAACTGGCTTCCGCTTTTACCAGAATTCCTTAAGCCTGTGCATTTATATATTCATATAAAATCCTAGCATATACTGTTGGATTCTTTTGGATTTTAGATCTATATTATCAACTGTCTAGAGACCCATAACTTCAGATCCTCAACACAAACATTAATTCAGTTTATTACATAGTTTCTCTGGTCTCACTATCTCAGACACAAGGACTCATAACCTCAACCTTTTCCTTTGTCAATGCTGAACTCATCCTGCTACCTTATCAATAGACTGAGTTTTTTATTCCTTTTAAGACTTGAGTTTTCTTCTATTGTCAACAATTTTTATGTGTCATGACTTCAAAATACTAAGTGAACATAATAATATTTATCTTCTATTTGATTGCAGACTTCATGGTCTTCATGACTCTCACATTTTTTTGTTCTCATGTTACTTCATACTTTCTCTTATGTCATCCATACACCATCCTTGATCACCCATCATCTTTAAAAAATATAGCTTTCAATATACTTCAACATTAGACACCAATTGAGTTTTTTTCTTGGATACCAATTGGAATTTTCTGACTTTAACTCCCCCTGAGTATAAGATCCCTTCTAATGTTATTTTTAGGGTTTTCTTTAAATCACGAGAGACCTGTTTAGAAAAGGATCCCATAGTCATCACTACATCCCTCTTCATCACCTTCATCTTTATTGGTGTATTCTTCTACATCACTAAGTAGCTTTCCCTCATGATGAGTGTCTTTTTTTATCTATGATCTCATTATTCTCAACATCAACTACTGAGACTTCATTTATGAATGAAAGTTTTGTTTCTTCTGATGCTTCTATTTCTTTCATCCACACCTTTTCAGGAGGTGTACTATTTACTTGTCCTTCACCATGCTCTGCGTTGGTGTCCTGTTCCCTTTTCATCCTTTTATTTTCTCCCCTAACTCTACAGTCAACCACCTTGTGACCAAACTTTCGACAATAATGAAAATAACCATGAAAATTTTCTTTATTCACAGGAGGTGTTTGGTCTCTCCATTTCCTAATTGCCATTTTCTTCCACTGTCTTTGAACTTCTACTGGAGCATCACATTTCAATTGGCAATTCCTAGCCAAGTGTCCAAAGTTATTACATTTGTAACACTCTATATCAAACCTTTGGAGAAGTCCAAACTGGTCATGATTCCTTACCTTTGGCCTTTTAATTGCATCCTTCTTGTACTCATGAAATTTTTCATAATCCTTGCATTTCAGGGCTTTATGACCAAAGTTGTTATAGGAATAATAATGACCCGGAAAAATTTTCTGATTTCTATTTATTACTTGTCTCTTGAGCTCCTCATGAGCTCTATCTTTGTCATGAAAAGATAAAGCATATTGTTTGCACTTTTTCTTTTTAATAGGACTCTTCAGTACTTCAACATAGCTCTTTGTGCTTCCTCTCTGATTAGTGAGTGGGAAACTCTCTGGCTTATTTTCTTTAATGAAACCTAAACCAGATTTGTCACTGGATGATCTTTGACTGTCCAGAATGTCATATAGAATCCTTGAGTTGTTCTCAAACTTCGATTTAATGGATTTTTCATCAACTCCTTCTCTAATTTGAGCAATTTATTTCTCAAGTTTTCCAAAATATTGAATTTTCTTCGTGAGAAGAACTACTAGATATTCCTCACTCTTCTTGTCCTCTTGAAGTTGGTTTCTCAAACCAGTAATAATCTAATTTGTCTCTTCTTGATATTTAGACATTTTCTCTTTCAAAACTTTGTTTTTTTTCCTACATCTTTCAATTTCATCTACATCATCCATGTATTCATCTTCTATGTCCACTTCTGATTCCTCATATGAGTTTGTTGTTCTTAAAAAAAAGATTTCATTATCTTCACTCATTTCCTCATCTTCACTTTATTCCTTGGAATAGAAGTTCTTCCTTTTCTCTTTATACTTCTTTCTACCCTTATGACAACATGATTCTTCATGGTCACTCACCTCTTGTTTTGGGTAGGAACACTTATGGGAAAAATGTCCAATCCTTCCACAGTTAAAACATTTCGAAGGTAGCTTACCTTTGTATTTACTAGTTCCTTTCTTAAGTTTACATACAAAGAGTGCTTCCTCATCATCTAGATTATCTGATTGATTTTTTGGAAGAGACTTTAAATGATGCTTCTTTCTTTGAGGTTTTATTTAGTCCAGTTCTCATCTCATACGTAGTGAGAATTCCATGCAGCTCATCTACTGTCACTTTTTTAAGGTCATCTTGTTCCTCTAGGGTGGAAACCTTTGAGTCATATCTCATTGGTAATGTTCTTAGTATCATGCTTACCAATTTTTTTTTTCAATTTTCCTCCAAGACCCTAATAGCATTAACCACCTCATCTACTCGAAGAAGGTATTCCCCAATATTCTCTTCTTCTCTTATTTTGAGGCTTTCAAATTGACCTTTATATGTTTGTAGTTTGGATTCTTTGACCTTAGATGCTCCTTCATATATAATCTTCAACTTATCCTAGGCTTGTTTGGCAGATGTGCATTGCATAACCTTGGTAAACACAGTGTTTGTTAAGCCACTCAATATTGCATTAAGGGATTTAGCATTTCCTTCATATTCACCTAGTTCAACTGTGTCTGTAGTGTATTGGTTTTCTATTTTAAGGTCCTTTTCTATTGCTTCCCAAACCTTCCATCCCAGGGGCATCAAATAACACCTCATTCTTACACTCTAGTAAGCATAGTTTTCTCCTCTAAATAGTGGAGGTTTGTTAGTGCCCAAGCCTTCTTGTTGATCCATAGTGGTTTTATACAGGATCTACCTTCCAGTGGTTAAACTGTGCTGAAGGAACCCACTCTGATACCAATTGTTGGTTTATTGGTCAATACTGAGAGGGGGGGGGGTGATTGTTATCTTTTTACTAATTTAACCCATTTTTAATTTTATTATTAAAGACACATAAGAACAAGAATACACAGAACACAATTTTAACGTGGAATCCCAATAGGGTAAACCACCAATACATCCTATTATTGCAAAATTGTTATTTACAAATAGTTTTTCCTGCTGATACAGACAAGGATGGTATTACACCCTATTTACCAATACCAATTGGAAGGAGGCTATGACCCCCTAGTTTATCAGCGATGAATGAAAGTATGCTACAACACCCTATTTACCAATGCCAATTCGAAGGAGGCTACAACCCCCTTGTTTATTAGCTACAACTAAAATGATGCTACAACACCCTATTTACCAATGCCAATTGGAAGGAGGACACAACCCCCTGGTTTATCAGCTGCAACTGAAAGGATGCTAGAACACCCTTTTTACCAATGCCAATTGGAAGGAGGCTACAACCCCCTTGTTTATCAGCTACAACAAAAAGGAGGAAACAACCCCTTACATGCCTATTTCTTGCCCTGACGTCACCCTGCCACCCTGATATGTTTCTCACGATTTCTCTCCCACTGAATTCTATCACACCCACTGGTCTCTGATTTTGATCATGCAATTTGAATTTCAGAGATATATTCCTTCTTACTCAAGCCGCTACTTAGATACTTCTCAGCATTTAAGCTTCTTTCAACAGTTGTGTCTCTTCAAACTGAACAAACACACCTTTCACTATTGCACCCTTTCATATTTGACTATCACACCTTTTAGAACTTCCTTTCACATTCTTCCATTGATCCTGCACCTCAGAGATCGTTTCCGTAGCTTGGAAATCATTTCCGCACCTCTTTCCAATGTTTTCAAGTGCTTCCGTACTACCAAACTTCTTTCCGTAGGATCAAATGTTGATGTATTTGTAACTTCAGAATGTATTCACTTGTATATCTTATGTATTGTACCCCAATGTTTATTCCGGGAAGTATCTATCATTTAATTGAGTCATGTCATGCCCCGATGTTCGGATCAAGAGATTCAATAATGTAAACAGGTCATGGAAAGTCATAGAGTATAACCCTCCTTATTGATCAAGGGTTAAAGTCCCCGCAGTTGTGGGGCCCTATGGTTATTAGACTCTCCTAGAGAATTAATCCCTAGTGAGTTATTGTCAAGTTGGGAATTAGTATAAATAGAGAGGGAGCCTCTCTATTTAACACACATTCATACACCTTCACTCACACTCAGTTGTAGCGCATAAATGAGAGAGAGAGAGAAGAAGTTGGGACAAGAGAGAGAGAGACTACTGTTGTTTGGAGATCATCTTACTATCTTTGGGTTTTACTTTTGGTGTTGATTCTATCTCTGAGGAAGTTGCGGGGTTTTCTCCTTTATGGTTTCCCGGAGGAAAATCTTTGTGTTATTGTCTCTTATGATTGATTGCTGTGCTTGTTATTTTCTCAGATAAGATCCTAAGATCATATAGCTTAAATGTTAAAAATATAACATGGTATCAGAGATAACCTGAGAAGAATACACTGTGCAACTGCTGAAGCTAGGGATTCCTACTTTTCAGCAAAAGGAGGTTGGGACGACTCTCCTATCTAGGGCGCATATTTCTGTTGAAGCAGAATATGATTCTGAGCATTTTCAGTTTTTGACTCGACACTACTGCCTGAAATTAGGGCTTTCCAAAGAAGTGGAAATTTTGAGTGAGCCCAGGCCTGGATTGATCTCCTCCCCAAAATTGAACTTTAGAGATCAACATCAAAGTTTTTGGTTAGGTAGAACTTCAGGAAAGTCAAACCCTAATTTGCTCCTGAACTAGAAAACTAGCTTTGTAGAAATTCAGCTCCAGATACAGTTCCGACATCTTAACCTGGTAAGATCTAAATATTTTTCATTTCCATTTGAGGTTCTCTATTAATATGTCTCATCATACCAAGCTTGATGAAAATCTTGAGGGAGCTAATAACTTCTGAGCTTGGAAGTATAGGATCTCCCTAGTCCTAGAAGAAAATGAGTTGGACTCTTACATCAATGAAGAGGTTCTAGTTCTAGAGGGAGATGAGGCTAAGGCCTTACATAAGAAGAAATTGGTCATGGCTAAGAGGATTATTACTAATTCAATAAAGGATCACCTCATACTACAGGTGTCCTCTCTAAAGACACCTAAAGAGATGTTTGATTCCCCGACCAAGTTATTTGAAGGGAAGGACATAAATCAGAAGATGAATCTGAGAAACCAATTGAAGAATGTAAAGATCCAGAATGCGGAGACTATCCAGTCTTACATTACAAGGGTCTCTCAGATCAAGGAACAACTTGAAGTGGTAGATGAAGATGTAGAGAATGCAGAAATTGTGATGACCACCTTGAATGGTCTCCCTATGGATTGGGACTCTTTCTTTCAAGGGATCTGTGCCAAAAAGAAGCTAGTCAAGTTTAGCAGACTGTGGGAGGAATACTCACAAGAAGAAGCTCGAATATCAGCTCGAGAATAAAATATGGGAAGTGAAGATCAAGCTCTCACAGTACAATCCAAGAAAAGAAGAACAAACCATCATAAATGTAAGCACTCTCTCCAAAAAAAAAACACTAGAAAGTCTAACAAAGATTTGTTTAAGTACACTTTCTTTACATGTGATGAAAGAGGACACCTTGCAAGAGATTGTCCTAGAAACAAAGATAGATCTCACAATAGGAAGGGAAACAAGAAAAGACATCATGCTCATGATGTAAAAGATGATGAGCCTTCCAAGAAGAGAATAAAACAAAAAAGTGATGATTCTTCAAGTGATAAAGAATATGTTTTGATTTCTTCTTTCATGGGAAACATCACACATGGAAGCAATGATTGGATTATAGATAGTGGGTCTTCCAAATACATGACGGGATTCAAAGAATCATTTGTGAAAGTATCAGAACATGAATCACCCCACAAGGTGAAACTTGGGGATGACTACCAATATCCAATAAAAGGTAGTGGACAATCCTCCCACAAATTATACTCTGGAAAGTCTATGAAAATGAAGGATGTCCTATTTGTACCAGGACTAAAGAAGAACCTTCTCTCCATCTCTGCATTAGATGCAAAAGGTAGAAGAGTTGTATTTATAGATGGACAAGTCATCACGTGGCCAAAAGGAAAGACTATTGATGATGCAGTATTATTTGGAGAACAAGAGGGAGGAATATATAGATTAAAGGGCCAACCAGAACAAGCTTTGGTTCTTGACTCAGTAGAACCAAATGAACTTTGGCATAGAAGGCTTGCACATGGACACTATAGGGCACTACCACTTGCAAGAAAAGCTGTTGAAGGTCTTCCAAAAATACAAGCAAAACATGAAGGAGTATGTAAGGGATGTGAGAAAGGAAAGAACACAAAGAATACACTTCCAAGTAGCAAAAGCAAGGCTAAAGGAATCTTAGAAATCATTCACTCCGATGTATGCAGTTTGATGTCATCTAGTTCATTAAGCAGGTATGTATACTATGTTTCTTTCATTGATGATTTTTCTAGGAAGACATGGATATACTTCATGAAGAAAAAATATGAAGTATTAAGCAAGTTCAAGGAATTCAAAGTCTTGATCAAAAAATACACAGAGAAGAAGATCAAGATTTTCCAATTAGAGAATGGAGGGGAATTCACATCAAATGAATTCAAGGAATTATGCAAAGATTCAGGGATTAAGAGGGAGTTGACCGCTCCATATAATCCACAATAGAATGGGGTTGCAGAAAGAAAGAATAGAATGATCATGGAAGTTACAAGGGAAATGCTTCATGATCAAGATCTTCCCATGCATCTATGGGAAAAAGCGGCTAGAACAACCGTGTATGTATAGAACCATACTCCACATAGAGTACTTGAGAATAAGACACCTGAAGAAGTATTTTTCGGCAAGAAACAAGATTTCAGTCATCTCAGAACATTTGGCTGTCTTGTGTACATACACATTCCAAAAGAAAAGAGGAAAAAGTTAGATCCTTCAGGAAGGAAGGGTATATTTGTGAGATACTCTGAAAGTTTGAAGGCTTACAAAATATACTTCCTAGGATTCAAGAAGATCGACATCAGCAGGGATGTAACATTTGACGAAGACTCAGCTTACAACAAATCTAGAAATAGACCCATTGAAGAACCTGTAGAAACAAAAGTACCTAGAATTCATGACACAACCATGAATGATGCAACTCAAGAAGAAGATCGAGAAATAGAAGAAACTCAAGAACCTGTAGATCCACCTCAGGAGAAGAATCCTCACAAGAGGAAACCTGCTTGGGTACAAGAAGCTATCCAAGGTGTAGAAAGATATGGGGCTCCAAAAGGGATACACAGAGAAAGGAAAAGAACCAGGTCCTACTCCAGTTATGTATCCCTATTATGTGACTTCATTGACAAAGAACCTTCCAACTATGAAGAAGCAAAAAAAAAGAAAGAATGGAAGGATGCTATGGTCGAAGAGTATCAATCGATCATGAAGAATGATGTTTGAGATGTTATCCCAAGACCATAGGGGAATTTTGTTGTGACTTCCAAATGGATTTATAAGATTAAGCATGCTGCAGATGGTAGCATAGAGAATACAAAGAAATATTTGTGGCTCTTGGTTCTCCCAGAAAGAAGGAATAGATTATGAAGAAACTTTTGCTCCTATAGCCAGATATACTTCCATAAGATCAGTACTTGCTATCGCTGTAGTAATGAAGTGGAAAGTACACCAGATGGATGTCAAGAAAACTTTCTTGAATGGTGTAGTAGAAGAGGAAGTATATCTGGAGAAACCACTCGGTTTTGAGACACATGACAGAGACTCATGTGTGTAAGTTAAAGAAATCCCTATACGGTTTGAAACATGCACCCAGGACATGGTACGACAGAATTGACAACTTCCTATCCAGTTTGGGATTTGCCAAGAGTAAAGTGAATTCCAACCTTTACTACAAGGTTGAAGAAGGGAACTCAGTGATACTCCTACTATATGTAGATGATCTATTTGTAACAAGTGAGGATGGGTTGATTGCTCATACGAAGAGGAATCTTGCTGCCTAGTTCGAAATGAATGACTTGGGTATGATGCACTATTTTCTAGGCATGGAGGTGTGGAAAAATGTAGATGGAATTTCCATAGGACAAGGGAAGTATGCAGTAGAGATCCTAAAGAGGTTTGGGATGATGGACTACAAATCCATGACCACACCTATGGCATCGAACCTGAAGCTATTGAGTGATACTTCATTAGAAGCAGTTGATGCTATGATGTATCTTCAGATGATTGGGTCCTTGATGTACGTGACAAATATGAGACTAGATATTTTCTTTGCTGTGAACACATTGAGCCAGTTCCTGACAGATCTGATACATGTTCACTTGATTGCTGCAAAGCATATTTTGAGGTACCTAAAGGGTACAATTGATTATGGGCTCAAGTATGAGGCAAATCAGAAGATTAACCTAGAAGGTTATATGGATTAGGATTGGGCAGGCACTGCCATTGATAGAAATATCACTTCAGGGTGTTGCTTCAGTATGGGATCAGGTGTGATATCCTAGTTTAGTGGGAAGCAATCTTGTGTTGAACTGAGTATATACGAAGCAGAGTATGTTGCAGCTTGTTTGGCTAGTTGTGAGGTAGTGTGGCTGAGAAAGCTACTGTTTGATTTATTTGATCTCCATATGGATGCTACTTGTATATATTATGACAACTAGAGCTATGTGAAGTTGTCAGAGAACTGAGTGTTCCATGACAAGTCAAGGCATATAGAGATCAATTATCACTATATCAGGGATATGGTGCATATAGGAGCAGTGGAGCTCCAGTACGTTGTGATGGATGAGTAGATAGATGATGTACTGACCAAACCATTAACCAGAGAAAATTTTGAGTACTTTAGGGATAAACTTGGCGTAATCCAGATCGAGGTTCCCTCCAAAGGGAATTGATGTGTCCGTTGGCCTTTCTGACATGGTGGAAGGCTGAGCTTCGCATGGTCAGATGTAAGTGCAAATATGCTCTGATGTGATTGTGGGTTGTGTTACCACATGATCAATGCATAGATATTCTGATGTGATTATGGGATGTGTTCACAAATGATCAGTGTAGAGCCATTCTAATGTGATTGAGGGATATGTTTCCACATGATCAGATGTAAGTATAGAGATTCTCTGATGTGATTGTGGTTTGTGTTACCATACGATCAGTGTAGAGATATTCTAATGTGATTGTGGGATGTGTTCCCACATGATCAGTGCAGATCCATTCTGATGTGATTGAGGGATGTGCTCCCACATGATCGGATGTAAGTGCAGCACCTTTCTGACCTGATGAGGTCGGATGTAAGTGAAGAGCCTTTCTGACATGATGAGGTCAGATGTAAGTGCAGAGCCTTTCTGACATGATGAGGTCGGATGTAAGTGCAGAGCCTTTTTGACATGCTGAGGTTGGATGTAAGTGCAAAACCTTTCTGACATGATGAGGTCGGATGTAAGTGCAGATCCTTTCTGACAGGATGAGGTCGGATGTGAGTGCTGGGCCTTTCTGACATGGGTTTTGGATGTGTTCCTCCCATGGTCAGATGTGAGTGCTGGGAATGCCTTTTTGACATGGTTCTTGGATGTGTTCCTCCCATGGTCAGACGTAAGTGCTGGGTGGGCATTTCTGAAATAGTTCATTCCATGGTCAGATATAAGTGCTGAAGACGATGAAGACCTACATGAAGGCTAGGCCTACAACCAACATGAAAAATGGATGGCTATGTAGAACTTCCTGTGATGAGTAGAATTAAGATAGCACCAGTGATGATCTAGCAGTGATGATCTAGATCAAGTGATGATCCAGACTTGATGATGATTCAGTGACAATCCAGATCAAGTGATGATCCAGACTTGATGATGATCTAGTGATGCTCCAGATCAAGTGATGATCCAGACTTGATGATGATCTAGTGATGATACATATCAAGTGATGATCCATACTTGATGATGATCTAGTGATGCTCTAGATCAAGTGATGATCCAAACTTGATGATGATCTAGTGATGCTCCAGATCAAGTGATGATCCAGATCTAGTGATGATCCAGCATTGATGAAGATGATGAAGATGATGAAGATGAATTGATGGTGATCCAGATGATACAGAGAAGAATAATTGTGCTGATAGATTGTGTCAAGAGAATACCTTCCTAGTTAAGAGGGATTGTTGATATATTTGTAACTTCGAAATGTATTCACTTGTATATATTATGTATTGTACCCTGATGTTTATTCCAGGAAGTATCTGTAATTTAATTGAGTCATGTCATGCCTCGATGTTCCGATCGAGAGATTCAATAATGTAAACAAGTCATGTAAATTCATAGAGTATAACCCTCCTTATTGATCAAGGGTTAAATTCCCCGCAGTTGTGGGGCCCTAGGGTTATTAGACTCTCCTAGAGAAGTTGGCCCTAATGAGTTATTGTTAAGTCGAGAATTAGTATAAATAGAGAGGGAGCCTATCTATTTAACAAACATTTATACACATTCTTTCACACTCAGTTATAGTGCATAATTGAGAGAGAGAAAATAAGATAGGACAAGAGAGAGAGAGACTACTACTGTTAGGAGATCATCTTACTGTCTTTGGGTTTTACTTTTGGTGCTGATTTTGTCTCTGAGGAAGTTGTGGGCTTTTATCCTTTATGGTTTCCTAGAGGAAAATATTTGTGTTCATTGTCTCTTGTCATTGATTGCTATGCTTGTTATTTTCTCAGATAAGATCCTAAGATCATATAGCTTAAATGTTAAAAATTTAACATCAAATTCCTGATCCAATCAGAGTCATTGATCTTGTCTCTAAGTCAATCCAAACCGTCGACCTAACCATCGATTTCTGCCTCAAAATTTCCTTTCTGCAGTAAGATTATGTTTCAACGATTTCCCATCGTTGATCTTTGTCGGGCGTTTTCTTGACTGTTGATCTACAGATTGTGGGATGCGGGATGCGGGATTTTGACTGTCCACTCTTTCCTTTCCACAAGCTTCTTTCCACAAGCATCTTTTTGCAATTTTATTTTTGCACCATCGATCTATTTTAGAAGAACTAAGTTTAGCCGTCCGATCTTTCCAGATTGCGGGATGCGAAAACATAACATTTTGACTTTCCACAAGCTCCTTTCCGCAATTTTTATTCCGCATCGTTGATCTTTTGCAGATTCTTTCGTGACCATTAATCTTGTGTATTACAGGATGTGAGATGCTGAATCACACTTTCCTATTTTGGACTTCCACAATTTTCTTCCGCAACTTTGTTTCTGCATTGTGGATTGCGGGATGCAGAATCACACTTTCCTATTTTGGACTGCCGCAATTTTCTTCCACAAATTTGTTTCCACATTTTCCTGGACCGTTGATTTCGTTGCAGATTTACCCCTGGAAATCTGATATTGATCTTTTGCGAAACTTTGTATTTTCTACCTATCTTTTGCTAGATGCTTCCTAATTGTCCATTCTAGAACTAATGCGGATATGCATTATGTCTTTGCAGATTATACAAAAACTGATCCTCATTCATCAGATCTCATGTAGATAACTATGCCACCTCATCATCGTGTCATGTCATCACTACCTTTGTCTATGCCACCTCAACATCGTGCCATTTTGTCTTTACTTTGACTTATGTTGCATTAACTCTGCCATGATATCCTTTTTCTTATCATTTGTACTTCATAAGCCATCACTACCTTAGTCTTTCATCATCATTAGGGCACCATCATATTCCGTGTCATCATATGTATCATGCCACATCCTCAACTATGCCATGCCATGTCATCACTACCTTATTATTTCACTGAGTTTGTGCTGCCATCATATCCAATGGTTATTCCTTTGTCATTCGTGAAAACCTTTGACATCAATGACAACTATATACTCAAATTTTCCAACAGAGACAAATTCATCTTGAATAAAAACTTTGTGACAATTTTATGTAGCCTGCACCTCTATCCAATCTGCACCTATTTGGAGAAGTAATGTAGTGGGTGGTACTTGTGTGCATTAGTAAACTAATACATTACATGTGAACCTCTCCACCTTCTTCCAATATGATGTCAGATAGGAGAAGAAATGCCATTTCTTTTGCATCCAAAATTTCATATTTCAATCCTCTGTGATAATATGTGAGAGTTCAACTTGGAATACCATGCTATGGGGAATTTCTTGATCCCATACAATGGTTTCCTTATCTTGCATTCCAATAAACAATCATCAATTTTCCCCTTAGGTCATTCAATGTATATTTCTTCTTCCAATTTACCATGTAGAAAGGTAATTTTGTCTCTTCGTTTTGGAGGAAGAGAGACATGACTAGATGTGTCATTATTATTCAATGAATCATATTCCTTATCCATGGATTCCTTACTTGGTGAATCATGGAAATCCACTTTGTAAAATTGTTGATCAAAACTCACCGTCATGTAGCATCTCTCTGGGAGTTTATAGCACCTCTCTGGGAGAAGTGGATTTGTTTTACATAAAGCAAGGTTATCATATTGAAATTGAGATCTAGTTCTCCTTTTGCGATATGAATCTCTAGCCATGTTTGCAACATCCTCAATGAATTTTTGATCCCATTTAGGCATAGAATCGGGAGTAGGGACTAGATCCAGATATGGATGTGTTTGAAATTCATCCTCAATACTAATATATGATTCAACTTGGTCCTTATATTTGAATTTTGAATCTAAAACATGAGTAGAAGCATCATCATATGCAAATGGTTTAGGTACAATGAATTTACCTTCCCTTTTAACTGGATGCAGAGATTGCACCAAATATAAGTATGCCAAAAAATGTGAGAACTCATATGCCTTGGAGGCATGGTTTGCAACACCTTTCGCTTTCAGCTTCCCAGTAGAGATGTCTGAGATCTCCACCCAGTCAGGTTGAAATACAACTCGCTTTGGAGAGCCTGTATGAGTCATCTGATATACAAACAACATATTTGCTGCTAAATAGGGCACATAGAGGACATTATTTAATATTCCATGCTTTAATTTTATTGTACCATTCTCTTCATATTCCATTGGAATACTTGGACCATTAGTTATATTTAGTGAAGAGTGATTATTTGGAGGAAATCATGTGGTTGGAGGCTCCTGAATCAATGAGGAAGGCTTGATATTTTGAAAATATAACATTTAGTGCATGACATCTCTAATGATATTCAGTATTTCATCCAGAATAAACCATCCCCGCACCTTCAGGGAGGGAAATATTATGCTATTGAATAAGTCTTTTCATCTGATCTATGGTTTTATTCATACAACCTTTTTATGAATGGTTTCCTTTCTTATAGTAGGAACACTTGGCCTTTTCAAACCTCTTGTGTTTGTCCTTCTTGAAACCTAAGGCTCCATATGATGGATCAAACTCCTCCTTTGACTCAAAATCATGTAACTTGAGGATACATTTGATGGATCAAACTCATCCTTTGATTCAAAATCAAAGTTTTTTTTATCCTTCCCCTTCTGAATCCCTTTATCTTGCACATTCTTGGTCTCCCTAGCCAAAATATCTTGATTCTTGAAGGCTCCGAGGGCTCCCATTTGAATAAACTTGTATTTTTCTTGAATGAGAGATTTAGTGAATGCATTCACTAGTTTGGGGTATTCAGTCTCCTAGAGTGGAAAGTGGACTCAAATATTGAAAATTATGGGCTAATCTTGCTCAGAATATAGAGCACCAATTGCTCATCCTTCTTGTCAATTCCACATTGCTTGAACTACATGAACACATAATTGAACTTGGAGAAGAATTGATGTATGGTTTCGAAATTGCTAGGTTGAAGAGAAATCAGTTCATTCTACAAAATGTGGCCTTATCTCATCCTTCTTTCCAAATAGTGATTCGATATTTTGCCATAATTATCTTGAAGTATTTAATCCATTTAAGGCGGAAGAGAAACTCCCTGGAGATATGAATACACATGAAACCAAAGGCTTCATCCAATTTGTTCTGGTACCTTAATTTCTCTAAAGTATGTCGGGGTTTGACCTCCTTTCCAATTAGGAACCTACACAAACCTTTATTGCACAAAAAAATATGCATATATTCCCTCAAATCTAGATGATTGAAGGGTGTGAGGATACTGAGAGTCAAGGATGCTGAATTCTACATTTTGTAGGTTCAAGAGTAGTACAATTCTTCTGAACTCTTCAATTAACCTGCATAAAAGTTTCAATTCGAAGGAAAATCAGTTCAATCACTCTCTAATTTGAGCTGTGCACATTAATAGGGTTCTTCATGCCTGACTATACTTCTATGGATACATCCAGAGGGAGGAAGGCAAACATAATAGGAATTATGTGGAACCGAGTTGCTTCTGGTGCATCAATGGAAGTTTCTGAGGATTGAAAATGGCCTGATATCGCGTTGATACCATGTAAGGTTCTCCATTACACTAAATCCTGCATATTTTTATGAACATATAAAACCAATAACAAGGCCCTATTATCAGGAGTGGCAATTAGTCCACTTTTTTATATTCCCATAGGTGTGGTGGTTATACCACACAATTGTACCGATACTCCATCACCTTGCCTCTAGAGTAGCTTAGGGGAATTGAAACTGATACCTCAAATTTGATGCCATGCAAAATTTAGCAAAAATACAGGATCATCATGCTGGATTGAACCTCATTGTGAAAGAATAATGAATGAGGAAGAATAATTTCAGTGCTAGAATGATCAAATAATCATGGTGAAGTTATTCATACTAGAGGAAAAAATTTGACAACATAACAATAATATGATAATCATTAACCTATATGCAACAAATCCATGATACAATGAAGAAAATTCTAATCCTCTAGGAGTGATTTGAATTCCATGAATTGGAATGACTCTTGAGATAAATAATTGTGGGAAAATCACCACTAGAGACTCACCAATGTAAATCTAGATAACGAAATCACTTCACAATAATTTAATTGACCAAGGTATGTGAAAAAAGGAGCCTAACCTCCTTAAATAATGAAAATGTGGAGCTAGCGTAGCTGAATATGAACTAAATTATTCGCATTGGAGCATAGATCAACACATACTAGGGTGAACTGATGGTGGGACTCCCATGACTCAGTGTGGGTTCCTAAAATATAGGGATCGACTTCTGGAGCTCCTAAACTCATGCATACTAGTGCATCAAGTTGTAGGTGGGCCCCATATAACTTTCCAATGGTAATAATGAAGTGGAAACATACTCCTAATCTAGGAAACAAGCATTTAGACTATGGTAGACAAAGGAGGATTACAAATTAACCTTAACATCTTTATGCATTCTAAGGAAAAAATAGCTTATGTTATTATAAAAACTCTTTTTGGTGATTTTGATAGTATTTCGTCAGATCAATACTTTCAAGAACTAAATATTTGTCAAAATAATTGGGTCGAAAAATATGATGATGAAAAATATAAATAACCTAGTGGTCCTGATGTGTGGACAAAGGGACAAGGTGTATAATTATTAATTTTTTTGTGCTTGACTAACTGTAAGTAGTAATATTAGAATTAAAGCTAAAATTAATAGACTAATAGACCGCAATATACATTACTATCATTTTTAGAACATGAAAAACCCACTCCATACTTAGGATATAATTTATTAGTAATTGTTTATTAATTTCCTAGGTGTAAACTAGGTAGTTGGCCATCTTTTGTCACATTTGAACACTACTTGCGATGATTATCCTATGGATCACACATAGGAATATTTTGGATAATATTATTCTACTTTTATTACTTTCTATAATAGTAAGGGTGCATTCCTGCTTCAGACTGCTTTTGTCTTGTTTTTTCTGCTTTTCAATAGATAAGGATAAAACTAGTCAATTAGGCAATTGTTTTATTTTTGATAACACATCCTCCATTATTTTATCTCTAGTTTCCATTAATAGATTAATTTTACATCACTCATCACAATCACTCATTCTTTATCCAATTCACGAGCTTTTGGTGTGGTTTGGAAAGTGTTTTTGTCACCTTGGGGAGTTTTTTCACATTTTTGGTAACCCTGTTTTATGGGCTATTCAAATTGCCTCTTTGGGCATTAGATTTTGTCTCTTGATGATATATTATTGATGTACACTATTATTAAATAATTATACAATGGAATATAATCCCATTATTCTTCAATTCTCTTGTATTTAGTCTCATTTTTTTCTCTCTATTTTCCTGTGCATATCTATGAGAAATATTTTTGTATCAAGATTTGCCTAAAAAATATCACAAGGTATCAAAGCGCACTAGGCATACAATATTTTTATGAATAAGATCTTCTGAGTTTTTTTAGGTTTCATAGAGTCTCACCAAGAGCGCAACAATAAATCATTCCATAGGTGTTTATATCAGATCCAAACATGTGTGACAGAAGTCCATAAAACATTCATATTTTCACACCTATCAGTATTACCTAGTTGCGCACCCATTTCATATTATGACTGTATATGCTCATGGAGACACTATAACTATGGTTTTTTATTCTCCATATGACATCTATTATGATATTTCAGAGTCTCAAAACCTTCATTTCATATTTGGAAAGATTATACATTAGTTTGGAAACAAGATTTATGGTTTGATTCACCATTATGTATTTGTACAAGAAACTGATTCCGTTGAGTCTTTTAACACTCTTTAGGAAATAATTTACACAAATATATTTTCCTTAACTGATTATGTATTCATATCAGAGTGTGTTAACAATAAGAAGCATTCATATGATTCTTCTCTATCATTAGATGACAAGTTTCAAGGGGGCTCTCCACATGTTTTTTGCATACACTACATTGATGCATTAGTGCATGATCATGGAGTTCACAACTTATTCACCAAGTATTTCATCAAGAATTAGTTCAATAATCTCATCTAAGTGAAAAATAATATAGTGAATATATTTTTTAAAATTTTAGTTTCGTGTCATTTTTTGAGGGAGGATTTTCCTCGTGTGGTTTTTCCTCTTTCCTCAGTTTTCTGGACAAATAAATTGTAAAGGGTGACCATATCCTTATTGCTTGGCCCTATATATCTGATATTTCACCAAAAATTCAGGCTTAAGGGGGGGTTTTAGAACATTAAAAACCCGATCCATACTTAGGATATAATTATTAGTCTTTTTTTTTATTAATTTCCTAGGTGTAGACTAGGTAGTTGGACATATTTTGTCACATTTGAACACCACTTGCAATAATTAGCATATGGAGTGAAGTTAGGATTATTATAGATAATATTATACTGCTTCAATTACCATCCATAATAGTAAGGATGGATTCCTGCTTCAGACTGCTTTTGTCATGCTTTTTTTCTACTTTTAAGTAGATAAGGAATTATCTAGTCAACTAGGCAACTATTTTCTTTTTGGCCAACACATACTCCATGATTTTCTCTCCACTTACCATGATTGTATTAATTTTCCATCACTCATCAAACACCACTCATTATTTATGCAATTCATGAGCTTTTGGTGCGGTTTGAAAATCATTTTGTCACCTTGGGGGGTTTTCATGTTTTTAGTAAGCCCGCTTTATGAGCTATTCAAATTGCCTCTTTGGGAATTTGATTTTGTCTCTTTAGGATGCATTATTTATGTACATTATTATGGAATATTATGGAATAATAATACAATGGAATATACTCCATTTATTCTTCAATTCTCTTGTGTTCACTCCATTATTCTTCTCTGTATTTTCCTGTGCATATTGTGAGAAATATTTTTGTATCAAGATATTCTTGTAAAATATCACAATCATGTCATGATTGAGGATATTTTAACTATTTTGGTCAATATATTAGGTTTTACACAAGGTTTAATAATGGAAAATATTATGTTGGGCCTAATATAAAAGAGAATGAGTTTACATGCATTAGAATTTTTGAACTTTGATAGTTTGAGGAAAGAGGTTGTTAAAGTCCTTTGTTAATTGGAATGGGAATTTACACCGATAATATTTAAGATATCTATTAAAATTTTGATACATCTAGAATATTATATTGTTAGAATAATAAAAAACCCATTCACATACTTAGGATACATTTATTAATCTTTATGGTTAATTACTTAGGTCTTAGATTAGCTAGTTGGCATCCACTTGCACCACTTGGTAAAAAAATTGCCTTAAATACATCCATGATCTCCCTTAATATATTCTAGATATGATTTCGTTAACTATTCAGGCTTCCTAGTTTAGTAAGTGCTCTTTCCCGCCTCATCCAGACTTAAACTATTTTTCAATAGCTTTAAGGTAAAAAAGGTGAAATCTAGTCACATGGAAACTGCCTTAGTTTTGCACAACTCATCCTCATTTTTCTCTCTTGAAAGTATAAGTATATTGAATTTCCATCACTTATCAGCTTAAATACATCATTAAGTCAATTCATGACCTTCTTGGACTGTTTTGGAAAGTGTTTTATGCACCTAGGGGGATTTTTGACTTTAGTAAGCCTTCTATTACGAGGATTCAACTTGTCCCCTTAGGAATTCGAATTGATGACATAATTATATATTTGGACAACCTATTATATTATAATGTTGGATGATATACACTTATGCAATGACAGTTAGTGTTATGCACCAATTTCAACCTCCAATTTTGACTGGATCTTTCCATGTCTTCTAGCAATTTTTGTGAGTTCAATTGTACTAAGATTGGGATTAATTTCTACATGGTATCATAGCTTATTTAGCTCTATTTTTATCCTCTCCTATTTCTATCTCAAGATTGATCATCACTCTCACATGGAGTGCATCCAGTCTACCTCAGGGCATAGTTGATGAAGAAATGGATCAATTCACCATATCGTCTTTAATCCATTGAACTAATTCTAATGGAAGGAACATATGGATATTATGATGAGGAGAAAGGGCCTCTTCAGAGTAACCATGGAAACTGAGGCTGAGACTAATGAAACAATAGAGAATATCAAGTGGCACAATAGGAGGCATGAGGCTTATGGTATCTTGTGTCTAAAAAATTCTCCCTCTTTTGATGGGAAAGTCTTCGAATCCTGGGCATGAAGCCTTATGGTATAAGGTTCACTGGGTTTCAATATAGTATTTTTTTTTTTCAGCAGGAAAAAGCATAATTTTCTATTCTTTAAATGAATAAAAAAGTACAAAAATTTCCAAACAATCTAAAGAGTGACTATTTAAATAGAAATTTCCAAAGTCTTACAAATTTTGCTTACAAGAGTCTATAGTAAAAAAAATATAACATAGCCCAAAAACAACAAGACTTGTGAATTCAAGAGACCATGACAGTAGAGAAACTAGGAACCTTAAATATAACCAACCCATAAATGCCACAAAAGTTTAAACCTTGATAAGATTAGAAATAAAATATGTCGATGGAGCCAGGATTAGTTTGCATATTTTCCACCATTTCTTCCCAAAAAAGGATCCATTAATTTCCATCCAAAGTAGATTTGGAGAGACGATCAACTAACTGATTTTGTTCACTGTAGATGTTATGAAAGTTGATGTTGTAGAAGTTATTTATATTTTTACGAATCTTGTTGCACCAAGGTGATAAAGAGATCAATTTAAGTTTATATACACATTTCACACATTTTATAGTGACCTTGGAATCACCATATACGTGAAGAGCCACAATGCCAAAAATTGAAGAAACCTTACATAAGCACTAGAGGGATAACAATTCAACTTTCATATTGGTTCTAGTTCCACATTGTAGTTTAAATTTGAAATTATGAAATTTGTTGATAATTAAAGCCACACCCACAACACAAAAAACCATATTTGGTTGCACAATCAAAGAAACCAACAACACCATTATACTGAACATCCTTCAAAACTCCGGGCTTAACAATTGTTCCAGAACTGCTACTAAACTCTTTTTCCAGATTTACAGCTTGGAGATAGATAGAGTTTGTGTCTTGAAGATGATCTTCAAAAATACTAACATTCCTTACATTCCATATTTTCCAAGATATGATAGCAGGTAAAGTATGAAAGACTTTACAGTTTTTAAACCACTAAAATACACATTAATAATCATTTCCACCCTCCCAAACTTGAGGAATATTAAGAGAACGATAAATCTTTTTGGTAGATTTCAATTGTAAACCTATAATTATCATCAAATGTTCAACATGAGTGTGAATCCTTCTTACATAAAGTACAGATACCTGGCCCATACCATCCCTTTTTAACTAAATTGTCCCAAGTTTTTTGACAAATTTGAAGTGCCAACTACATAAAACATTTAACTTTCAAAGGAAGCATCAATTTCCATAAAAATTTATACCACCATTTATGTGTTGTAAAGTTACTATTTTAAACTATGGCCTGGTAATTTATTTTGGTTGTGATGTTTCCAGTCTTCAAATTAGCTGACTATATCAAATAATCTTTTTCTTCTGAAAGTCTACAACCTGGATAATTTAGTTGTTTAATATAAGCTTCCCATTTACTGGATAAATATTTAACCAATCACATATATTTTGTAATAAACAAATATGATTAGCCCCTATTCAAACATATTGGTCTTTTTATATGTGATAGAGTAAAATAACCAATATTATCCAGATAATTAGTGATGTGAGATGAGAGTTTAAAATCATATCCCAAGTTGATGATAGGATCAATTCCAACAATCACATTCCTTCCATTCCCCACTTTCCAAGTAATATGCATACAAATCCTTTTATAAGTTTTTAAGAAGCCCTTCCAAATTGGTGAAATGTTTCTAGACATATTTTTTCGAAGCCTTAGCTAGTCAAATAGGTTTATCTTAATATACTTCCCATGCAAAATTCAAGACCAAAGAGTATTAACTATGAAAACCCTCCAACTTCTTTTCAATCTTAGACCAGAACTGAACCAAGATAAAAATTTATTACCCCTGCCACCCATTCCTTTTGCAAAGAAATATTCTCCTAGCTAACCATTATAAGATTATGCTTCTTAGTTCCACCTATCCATAAGAAGTTAAAGATATATCTTCTTATAATATTAATAACAGAGGAAGGAAAATGCATAAGTTAAAACCAATAAATATGAATGCTGATAAGAACAACCTTGATAAGAGTGAGGTTTCCACCTATGGAAAGAATCCTATAAGTCAAATTGTTTATTCTTCTTTCAAACATTTCTAACAACCAATTCCAATCCTGAACTCTGTAGTCATTTGGTTTCAGAAAATAACATAAACATTTGAACCCGTTTTCCAAATCACAGATATTGTATGGGAGAAAAGAAGTGATACCATCTAAAGTGAATTTATCCATCTTGTATTGTAAGAAGCTGGATTTATTAATACTAACAGACATACTAGAATCCTTGTAGAAAAGATTGATAATCTCCTTAAAGAAAAATCATTCATCCAAAGAGTCAATGCGCAAATATTAAGACATCATCAACAAAAAGTAAATGGGTAATAGAAAAATATTTCCTTAGTTTGATTCCACTAACAATCCCTTCAGTATTTGAATCATGAATGAGACTACTCAGACCTTCAATAATGAGTAGAAATAGTTGAGTAGAGAGTGGAAATCCATGTCTGATCCCTCTTCCACTCTTGAAGAAAGTAGAAGGGGAACCATTCACCAAAACAACAAGTTGGGAAGATGTAACATATGCCATAATCCAATTAACAACCAACATGCCAATATTAATTTGGATAATAATCAACCTTAAAAAGTCCCAATAAACTCTTCCAAAAATATTTTTCCAAATACATATTCAGTAGTAGAGCCTTCATTTTCTTTTACTTGACTGAATGAATGGCCTCCTGAGTTATCCCAATAGAATATAAGATTTGTCTATCATGTAGAAACCCAAACTGCTCTACATATAAAAATTTTGATAAGGAAAGTTTAATTTTAATAGAAATGATTTTTGAAATGAGATGGTTGATCAGATTACAAAGGGAATTTGACCTAAAATATGCAAAAATGTCTGGTTTATTACATTTGGGAACCAAAGTGATGAAGGTAGAGTTAATATCCCCTGATACATAGCCATTTGTTCTAGAAAAATACACCATATCTAGCAACTCTTCCCCCATAATATAAAAAAAAGTGAAGAAAAAGATCAACAGTCCACCCATCAGGGCCTAGACGTTTTTCTTTCTTAAACATCTTCAAGTCTCCCTCAACTTCCTTTAGAGTCACCAGATTCCCCATAAATTCCTTATATTCATCATCAAAGCAAGCTGGGAACAATCTAATAGTTTTTAGATGTCATTCAAGAGAACAATGGCCATCAATTTTAAAAAACCTTCCAAAATAGTTCTTGGCTAAACATTGAAGTTGATCTTGACCTTTAGCTAAATTACCATTCTCATCCAATAATTCCCATATGGAGCTTGTGTTTCTTCAATTTGAGGCAAAGGAGTGAAAAAGTATGGAATTATTATCACCCAAACTTTTCCAAACAACTCTACTTTTTACCCTTCAGTCTTTTTCCTCTTATTTCAGAATCAAATTTGTCTTCTTCTCAAATTATTTTGATAAAAAAAGATCCTCTTCTGTTACCAAGTAGTCAGGATTCTTTAAATGCAATTTTGTGATAAGTTCATATAGGATAGTGTATACCTCCCAGTCTTTAGATTTCTTAGTGTAATGTCCCTGACCCTCAGATCGACGAAGAGGACGCTACGATACATCAAATCATTTGGGCATCTAGCCCCAAGAACATGAACATACATACATATAATTCTGAAGCATGATACTTAAAAACATAAAACATATTACGAAGCATAATCATTCATATACACAATGGAAGAAAAACATATCAATCAACACACATGCATATACAGATCAGCATTTAACATGTATATCATTATTCATCAACGGGAAATATGATTGCAGACACAAGTTAGGTAAGAATACTTATCTTATTAAGAACTTGTTCCGCAACCAGCTACATCGCTGCAACGTTCCACCCAACCATAGGCCCACATGCTCCTTAATCTCTCAGCAATGCTTCCACCCCCGATCCGGGCATGATTCCCCAAGGAATAAGGAACTAACAGGCTTACACATAGCCAAGGATAACAACACTGCAAGGGTACATAGTTCAGCCAAGCCAACACAGTTGGGTTTATCAGGCGAACATAAGATTAGCCAAGCCAACCAAGTTGGGTTTATCAGGACATCTAGGAGCTGGGAAAGGCTAAATGCTAAGCTGGTGAGCTCATTGAAGAGCTAAATACACGAACACCAGAGCCAACCTGGCTTCTAGAACACCACACACACCCAACACAAGGAAATCAGTCCCTTCTTTGCAACGTAGTCCCTCAAACCCTGATCTCCCTTCCACTGCTATTCAGGGGTTGTGGAGAAGAAATCCAGCTCAGTAGCTCTGTTTGTGTGGTTCTAAACCCACCAAGTTTATCAAGCACCTTAGGCCCTCATTCACCACTCCAATGCAGTCCAAGGACAAAATCACTGCATGCACGCAGCCAAACAGCTATTCAAGATTTTTACAGGGGAAAAACACAGTTCATCAATCGTGGGAAAAAAATAGCCCACAAACCACTATGAACCCACAGCACCCGATCCTCAATGCAATCGCTGGAGAAATTGCACAGGAAATAAATGGGGAAGGAACAAACTCCCAAACTATGCGTGATGGAAAAAAAAGACGCAGTCAACCAAAACTGCGAATGGAATTACGGTCACGACTCAATAATAGAGTAGCAGAATCATTACACAGGTCTGATGATGGTGGAGAAAGACACAAAAATCTGCATGAACAGAGGAAAGAATCGATGCGCAAGCCAACAAATCTATGAGGCAAAGGAGAACCCACCACAAGCTAGCAATCCCAGAAAAAAGGCAGAACCCATGAACCCCGAAACATTGGAATGTGGAACCTTTTAACTCATCCCGCGTGAGGAAACTGAACAGACTCTCAATCCTCATAGTGGACAGACCATTTGCACGCAAAAGGCATGTCTTGGAGAGAGAGAGAGTAGGCGTGGGCATAGTAGTGGTCTTTTTGCCAGCAAATATATGCCCCAACTAATCAACAGAACAAATGAAGGTGGTGGTTGGATGAAACAAGGGAAAATGAGCAAAACAAACAGGGTGGTGACACATGGATTTTCCCCCATGGCTCAATGTTCATCATTTCCCCTCATTATCCTTAGGAATCATGCCCCTTCTCAATTTAGTTGCAGTGAACATAGCTGGTTGGGTTATTTAATTAAAATGCACATTTACATGATGTCACAATTTAATATATGCCGTATGTCTTGATATGCCCTCGATGACCATTCCAATCCGAATCATAACATAACCAAATCGATGGTGGGGATTTTTTCCTTAGCTTCTCACCATGGTTATTACAATCATATGTATCATGTATATTTAACACAAACGGGGTCAAAATTGGGGTGTTACATTCCCCTCCCCCTTCAATAGCACTGTCCTCAGTGCTTTACAAAATTTGAACAAAAATGCTACACTGGTACCGCCTTAGTGTTCCGCAGGATCGAACAAAAATGGATGTGCCAATCGGATGGATTCCTCCAACTCCCACGCAGCCTCTTCAGGTCCGTAGTGCTCCCATTTCACCTTTACCTGCCCTATGCCTCGATTCCGGAGCATTGTGGCCTTCCTGTCGAGGATGCACATTGGCTTGATTTGGAACTCCCCCTTGGGTTCCACCTGAATCACATCCCAATTTATCACATGGTTAGGATCATGTACATAATTCTTAAGAAAAGAAACATCAAAAACATTATGAGCTCTAGTACTAGCAGGAAATGAAAGTCTATTTGCAACAGGCCCTATTCTTTAAAGCACTTCAAACGACCCACAATATCTAGGTGACAACTTGGCACAAATTCCAAGCTTCAAGGAAATTTTATTTGCTTTCACTTTGAGGTAAACATGATCCCCAACACTGAACTCTCTGTTCATCCTATGCTTATCTACATAGATTTTCTGTCTGTCATGTGCTACTTTCAGATTCTGTCTGATGTTTACAACCTCTTGCTCCATTTCCTTGAGCAATTTTGGTCCAAGCACAACTCTGTTCACTAGGTTATCCCAAGTCACTGGTGTTCTACACCTTCTTCCATACAAATCTTCATAAGGACTCATCCCCATGGATGCCTGCTGTCCATTGTTATAAGCGAACTCTACCAAGTGTAAGTAATCTTCCCACTTGGTTGGGTTGTCCATCACATACATGCGAAGCATATCTTCAAGCACCTGATTAACTCTTTCTGTTTTCCCATCTGCCTGAGGATGGTATGTAGTGCTAAAGTTTAGCTTTGTACCCAAATATGCAAACAACCCCTTCCATAAATTGGAAGTGAACTTGACATCTCTGCCAGAAACTATTGCCTTCTGCAATCCATGCAATTTGAAAATCTCCTTCATGAAAATATTTGCAATGTCATCAGTCTTATGCGTAGACTTCACTGGTATAAAATGTGATGCTTTTGTCAACTTGTCTACCACAACCATGATGGAATCATGTTGTCTCCAAGTCATCGGCAATCCCGTGATAAAATCCATGGAAATAACTTCCCATTTCCATTCTAGAACTGGCAAAGGATGCAATAAACCTGCTGGATGTTGATGCTCAACCTTTACCTGTTGACATTTCATGCATCTTGAAATGTACTCAGCCACGTCCTTTTTCATTCCTGGCCAAAAGTACTGCTTCCTAGTTGTAGCAATTGTCTTCTGATATCCTAGGTGACCAGAATATAGAGCTTGATGGATTTCATCCATAACAACTCTCCTCAAATATTCTACATATGGAATATAAATTCTGCCTTTATAAGTAAGAAGTCCATCTTCTTCCAATTTATATCCCTCATACCTCTTCTCAAGGTTTTGCTGTTGCAATTTGTCTTTTACCTGCTCATACAATTCATCTCTGGCAACATGATTAATAACTGCTGCCTCAAATCTGATTGGCAAATACTAAGAGATGCCACATGCATTTCCTATACCTTCCTACTGAGTGCATTAGCTACCTTTTTCTCTTTTCCTTTTATGTGCTTGATTTCAAAATCAGACTCACATAGAAATTCCATCCATCTCGCTTTCCTAGAATTTAGAGTAGGCTGATCAAACAAATAGTTCAGGCCACAATGGTCTATCCTGAGCTCAAATCTTCTACCCACCAAGGAATGTCTCCCCATCTTGAGAGAATGTACTATGGCTGCAAGCTCTAGATCATGCATGGCATAGTTGTTCTCATGCTCCTTCAACTTTCTCGACTCATAACATATCACGTGGTTGTCCTGTATAAGGACTCCCCTAAGCCCTTGTCCACATGCATCGGTACATACCACAAAATATTTCTCTGGATCTGCAACCTTCAATACTGGTGCATTGGTTAGAATATTCTTCAACTGCTGGAAGCTCTCTTCACACTTCGAGGTCCATTCGAACTTCATCCCCTTCTTTTGCAAAGAAGTGATGGCATGTGCAACCTTGGAAAATCCTTCAATGAATCTCCTGTAGTATCCTGCAAGTCCCATAAAATATCTTACATCCGTCACATTTCTTGGAGTAGGCCAATTCATAATGGCTTTGATCTTCTCAGGGTCTGCTGATATACCTTCTTTTGAGATAATGTGACCCAAATACTGAATTCTATCTCTGTAG
Organism: Pseudotsuga menziesii; assembly: GCA_001517045.1. Classification (NCBI taxonomy): domain Eukaryota; kingdom Viridiplantae; phylum Streptophyta; class Pinopsida; order Pinales; family Pinaceae; genus Pseudotsuga; species Pseudotsuga menziesii. Next base: position 117,838 of record LPNX010284301.1, on the reverse strand, counting down.
AAGTCACACTTGCTCAGTTTTGCATACAGCTGATGTTCCCTGAGCACTTGCAATGTCAGTCTCAAATGCTCTTCATGCTCTTCCTCATTCTTAGAATAAACAAGAATGTCATCAAGGAAAACAAGAACAAACTTGTCCAAATACTTACTGAAGACGCTGTTCATAAGGCACATAAATGTAGCCGGTGCATTTGTGAGACCAAATGGTACCACTACAAACTCATAATGTCCATACCTTGTCCTGAAGGCTATCTTATGAATTTCTTCATCCTTGATCCTCACTTGATGGTAACCAGACCTCGAGTCAATCTTGGGAAATACCTTTGCTTCTCTCATTTGATCAAAGAGGTCATCAATCCTAGGAAAAGGATATTTATTCTTCACAGTAACCTTGTTCAACTGTCTACAATCAATACATAACCTGAGTGTACCATCTTTCTTCTTCAAAAATAGAACCGATGCACCCCAGGGAGACACACTCGGTCGGATATACTTCTTTTCCAACAACTCTTGCAGTTGCATCTTCAACTCTAGAATCTCTGGTGTACTCATCCTGTAGGGTGTCTTGGACACTAGTGCTGCTCCTGGTACAAGGTCAATGGTGAAATCAATGTCCCTCTTTGGAGGAATCCTTGGAATCTCATCAGGAAACACATCCTTGAATTCCTATAACACCTGATAGTCTTCCAACCTAGGAGTTTCATCTCTTGTGGGTTCCAGAATATGAGCTGCATATAACTGGCAGCCCTTCCTATAGAACTTCTTCAACTGCATTGCTGAAACCTGTCTTACTGAAATTACCTTCAGAATACCTTTCACAAGTACTGGGTTTTCTTCCTCATCCATGCATTCAAAAGTCTTGTTATAACAGTCAAGCTTCACTCTGTGAGCTTCTAACCAATCCATTCCAATGAGAATATCATAGGAACCAAGTGGTAGAACATTTAGATCTACACAAGTGATCAATCTATTCATAACCAATGGACACTTCTCTACCAATTCACTGACCTTTCTCTTAGTCCCAGTGGCTAGCTGAAGTAACCAAGATTTTATATGCTTTACCTTCTTAAAAGCACAAATATCCACTACCCTAGGAGTGATATAACTGGTGAGTAGAACCAGGGTCAATCAAAATAGAAATAGGTTGTTCAACAATCTTACCTGCAACTTCAACCACAGTTGACTGATGATCTACCTGGCGGTTCTCCAGTGTTGCATAAATTCTGGACTGCTCTTGCTACTTGACCCATTGTTTCTGCTTCCCGAATGTTATAAGCTGGCCTTGCACTTTCATTCTCAAGTGGAAAATATCTTTGCAAGTGGGGTCCTTTACATTTCCAACATTTGAGTGGACCTTTATTCTGATGTGGCTCTTTAGGATTTCCACCCGTCACTCCAACTGGATTGCTCGTAGATGGGATGGCTGCTTTTGCTGATTCCTGAATCTAGAAGGTTTGAAACCTTTCCTTCTTTGGTCAAACTTCTCATTTTTCTTATCCTTCCATGCCTTATGGTAATCAGGTTTACCTTTTCTTTGCTCATAGCAATATTTAGCCTTCCTTATTGCTTCTTTGAGAGTTCTCGGTACATAGAACTCAATTCTATCTTTGTAAGCTTGAGGCAATCCACTTAGAAACCACTAGACCCTCACTTTTTCATCTCTGATGTACTGGACATACCTCAACAATTCCAAGAACTTATTTGCATATTCATCCATGGTCTGCTGTCCCAATTTCAGCTCATGGAACTCCTTAATCTTATTATCATAATACCTATCAGAGAGGTATTTCTGCTTGAAATACTTCTTGAACTATTTCCACTTCAGTTTCCTTTCACTAATCTTCTTTACTTGCTTGAAGTGTTCCCACCAAATGGATGCTCGTCCATCTAGTTTGAATATGGAAACTCTTTCCTTCATGTTTCTTGAATAATCCTGTACTTGAAAGTACTTCTTTATCCCAAGAATCCAAGCTTTAGCTTCTTGTCCCGTCTTTATCTCACCATCAAATGTAGGAGGTTTTGCTTTCCTGAATTCATCTCGAGAGCGATCCCTATGGTATTTTCTTCTTCTCCTTTTATGAAGAGATGAACTTGTATCTCTACTGGATTATTTAGATTTAGATGATCCACTAGAAGTCTTTCTCCTTCTCCTAGTGCTGCTCTTACTACCTTCTGTTCTTGATGTACCTCATCTAGAATCTATATTTTTCTGTAAGTCTGTCAAACTCTGCAACATGGAAGCATTGAACTAATGCTGCTCTTCCTGGGCTATAATCAAGCTTCTCATGGTGGCTGCAACCTCGGACAGTGTCTCTTGGAATCTCCTTCCATTAGACTCTATGTCATCATTTCCATTCCATAAATTTTCTCCCATGGCATCTCCTGTACGCTTGTAAGAATCCTGAGCATCATACCCATCATGGGTTCTCATGACTGAACCACCTCTTTCTTTACCACACTATTCTTTCTAGAGTACTGCTCTTGAAAGTTGTCTATAATTCTACAATGTGTTAGTAACAAACTGTTAGATGCATATCATTAATATAAATCAAAACTACTTACCTTCCTCTTTTGGAAATTCACAAAACACAATCTTACTTAAAACACAAAATTTTCCTCTTTCTTTTCAACCCTATGTCCATTGATAATCTATTGAAATCTGCTGAAAGACAGTTGAAAACTGCTTGAAAAATCACTGAGAAATTCTCTCGAAAACCCCAATTTCCTTAGGCCCAATCATACCTCTTCCCAACTATCTTTCCGATACTTCGGTGGTCAAAACACCTAGTTCATCGGTGGTCTATTTGCTTACTTCTCTCCGTTGTTTCGGTGGTCAAATTGACTAAACTTTCGATTTGTATCGACGAGAAAATCAATTGTTAATCGGGTGCACAGTCCCTTGAGCAGCTGCAATGGTGGAAAGTGTTCCTCCTATGGTTTCAGCAGACATCCTTTGGCTATCATGTCTACTATCCATCGAGTGGATAGTGCTTTGGACTGCCACAACGGTGGGTTCATGATCCTTTGATTCCATCCAATCGGTGGTCTGACCCTTCAAAATTTTTCGATGACCTTATACTTTTCAAAAATTTTCTTCTAATCGGATCTCTTCCCTGCTAACTCTCCACTGTATCGACGGGTTGTTCGTTTATTTCTTCCGCCGTATTGGGTCCGTAGTGGCCTACTGTCCTGAGTCTTATTGACGATCCATTTGTTTTACTTCATCCACCATATCGGGTCCATGCTGCGTCGACGGTCGGGGGCTCTGCGCATCGAACGGTTAGCCTTTCCGGCTTCTACAACGGCAGCCCACGGTCTCTCTATGTCTTCCGTAGCTCATGACTTTGTCGGCGGTCATAGTGGCTATTCTCTTGCGGCATCGGCACTGGGATGCACTTGTCATTGGGTGATTAGTCCTTTATGTGGCTGTAACGGCAGGCAACAGAGTCACTATGGTCTCCGCGGGGCACTCGTCGACGGTCGGAGCAGTTGTTCAGTGTGGCATCGGATGGGTAGTTGACTAAACAGCCGTAACTACGGTTCACCTTCACTAAAAATTTTTCGATTGGAAATCTGATCCACTAACATTGCCCGATGGCCGATGATCTCATGCCTTAGAGAAAATTTTGAATTTGCTTCTTGCCTTGTCTTCCGCCACATTTGCTCTTCCATCTTCTATTTATCGGCGATGACAACTACTATTGTCGTTCGATCGACGACTGAAAAAAACCATCACGGCATCGGTAAGAAGAACTTGTATCTGTCAGAGGATTAGTGCACTAGGCTTCCACAATGGTGGCGCTTTGAACTACTATATCCCCCCGATGTTCATCGGTGACCCGAAAATATAACATTTCTCGATGGCCGATGAAGTCAACACTTAGAAAAATTTCAGAAATTTCTTCTTCTTCTTCCGCTGCATCGACCGTCGGATCAACTATCCATCGGGTGGATAGTGTATTATACTACCACGATGGGGGGTTCACCATCAGCTAAACGTTTTCGATGTATTTCATCGGCAGTTCCCTCGTCTAACCATCGATGATGAAAACAACTATCGTCCTCTGATCGTCGATGGTCGGACTTAGAATTTTTTTTCTCTTTACCTTCTTTTGCCGCTTCATCGGCTCAACCATCTCCTATCCATTGCCAACCAAATCAATTGTTCTCTTCTGATCAACGAACTGAAGCAGATTGGCATCAACAGTCGTAACTTTTCCTAGTCGGAAGACTAGTGCTCTAGGATTCCACAATGATGGGTGCACGAACCACCGACGTCTTTCGATGGCTAATGATTTCGTTACTTACAAAAATTTTCTGAATTTTCCTACCACAATTTTTTGATCGCTGCTGGGAAGAAGGTAACCTACCTCTACTATCTGATCTTTCATGGCCCATTCAGGCCCATGCTGCAACCAGAGCTCTGATACCACAATGTAATGTCCCAGACCCTCAGATCGGCAAAGATGATGCTACGATACATCAAATCATCCGTGCATCTAGCCCCATGAACATGAACATACATACATCTAATGCTGAAGCATGATACTTAAAAACATAAAACATATTGCGAAGCATAATCATTCATATACACAACAGAAGAAAAACATATCAATCAACACTCATGCATATACAGATCAACATTTAACATGTATATCATCATTCATTAATGGTAAATATGATTATAGACACAAGTTAGGTAAGAATACTTATCTTATTAAGAACTTGTTCCGCAACCAGCTATGTCGCTACAACGTTCCACCCAACCATAGGCCCACGTGCTCCTTAATCTCTCAGCAACGTTGCCACCCCCGAGCCAGGCATGATTCCCCAAGGAATAAGGAACTAACAGGCTTACACATAGCCAAGGATAACAACACCACAAGGGTACACGGTTAATCCAAGCCAACACAGTTGGGTTTATTAGGAAAACATTAGATCAGATAAGCCAACCAATTTGGGTTTATCAGGCCATCCAAGAGCTGGTAAAGGCTAAATGCTAAGCTGGTGAGCTCATTGAAGAGCTACAGACACCAACACCAGAGCCAACATGGCTTCTACAACACCCACACACACCCAACACAAGGAAATCATTCCCTTCTCTGCAACGCAGTCCCTCAGACCCTGATCTCCATTCCAGTGCTATTCAGTGGATGTGGAGAATAAAGCTAGCTCAATAGCTCTATTTGTGTGGTTCTCAACCCACCAGGTTTATCAAGCACCTCAGGCCCTCATTCACCACTCCAATGCAGTCCGAGGATAAAATCACTGCATGCACGCAGCCAAACAACTATTCAAGATTTTTACAGGGGAGAAACACAGTTCATCAATCATGGGTAAACAGCAACCCACAAACCACTATGAACCCACAGCACTCGATCCTCAATGCAATCGCTAGAGAAATTGCACAGGCATAAAATGGGGAAGGAACAAACTCCCAAACTATGCGTGATGGAAAAAAAAAGACACAGTCAACCAAAATTGTGAATGGAATTACGGTTACAACTCAACAATAGAGTAGCATAATCATTACACAGGTCTGATGATGGTGGAGAAAGACACAAAACTCTGCATGAACAGAGGAAATAATCGATCCACAAGCCAACAAATCCGTGAGGCAAAGGAGAACCTATCGCAAGCTAGCAATCCCAGTGAAAAGGGAGAACCCATGAACCCCTAAACATTGGAATGTGGAACCTTTTAACTCAGCCCACATGAGAAAACTAAATAGACTCTCGATCCTCATAGTGGACATACCATCCGCACACAAAAGGCATGTCATGGAGAGAGAGAGAGTAGGCATGGGCATAGTAGTGGTCTTTTTGCCAGCAAATAGATGCCCCAACTAATCAACAGAACAAATGAAGGTGGTGGTTCGATGAAACAAGGGAAAATGAGCAAAACAAATAGGGTGGTGACACATGGCTTTTCTCCCATGGCTCAAGGTTCATCATTTCCCCTCCTTATCCTTAGGAATCATTCCCCTTCTCAATTTAGTTGCAGTGAACATAGTTGGTTGGGTTATTTATTTAAAATGCACATTTACATGATGTCACAATTTAATATATGCCATATGTCCTAATATGCCATCGGTGACCATTCCAATCCGAATCATAACATAACCAAATCGATGGTGGGGATTTTGCCCTTAGCTCCTCACCATGATTATTACAATCATATGTATCATGTATATTTAATGCAAATGGGGTCAAAACCGGGGTGTTACACTTAGATTTTATCCATTTTGTAACAACCTCCTTTAGATGTTTTAACTTGGCAACAATACTATCAATGTGATTACAAGAGTCATCTACATTGTGATTGATCCATGTATCCTTAATAAAAGAGCATAAACCATCATTTTCTAGCCAGGAACTGTTGAACTTGAAAGGTTAATTCTGTTTTGGGAGAGTTCCCTCAATTTGTTAAAAAAAGGCAAATGATCAGAAAATTTATTCTTCCCCACCCGAGTTCTAAATCTTTGAAAACTATGAACCAAAGAAGATTTAATAAAAAATCTATCCAATCTTTTAAGAATATCCTCCTTCCCACTCCTTCCATTTGTCCAAGTTGGTTCTAAAACTGGAGGAATGATGTCAACTAAGTCAAAGCTTCCCGTAAGGTATTTGAAGAATTCAATCATCAAATCCAATTTAGCACCATGTCCCCAAATATCCGTAGGAGACATAGTAAAGTTTATATCTCTCGCCAAAATAAGGTTTTCAACACTTAATAAACTAGATTTTGAAAGGGAAGCCCAAAATCAACCTCTATTTTTATAAGGGGAATTCATATTAAAAATTGTCACATCTAAATCTATGACTCCTAGTTTCCCTTCCATTAATATTCCCTAGCTAGTTTTAAAATGCCTCAGCTCAACAATCCTTGTATTCCAACAAGATAAAAGACCCCCTGGACTGGCCTAATGCACTGGAAACCTGTTATATTTTTATCATCATTCAAGCTAACATTATATTAGGATATTCTAACTGAGAGAACAACAAGCACATCAATCAAACACAAGAGACTATAGACAAAAAATATTTTCCTTGGGGAAACCATAAAGGAGAAAACCCCATAACTTCCTCAGAGATAGAATGAGGACCAAAAGTAAAACCTGAAAACATAAAGATGATCTCCCGACAGCAGTAGTCTCTTTCTCTGATCCCAACAACTTCTCTCTTACTCATACACCCCAGTGAATGAGTGTTTATGTGATAAATAGAGAGGCTCACTCTCTATTTATATTCTTTCATTCACTTAATGTCCACTTTAACATGTCGGCCTCACTTAACAATTACTTACTAGAGCCGACATCTTTAGGAGAGTCTAATAACCCTAGTGCCCCACAACTGTGGGGAATTCAACCCTTGATCAATAGGAGGGTTACCCACAATGACTTTACATGACTTGTTTACATTATTGAATCTCTTGATAGGAACATCGGGGCATGACATGACTCAAATACATTACAGACACTTCCTGGAATAAACATCGGGGTACAGTTCATAAGATATATGAGTGAATACATTCTGAAGTTACAAATACATCAACACTCCCTCTTAACTAGGAAGGTATTCTCTCGACACAATTTATCAACACAATTCTTCTTCTCTGTATCATCTGGATCATCATCGAGTCCTCGTCATATTCAAGTCATCTTCATCTTGATCTGGATCATCATCACTAGATATGGATCATCACTTGATCTGGATCATCATCACTGGATATGGATCATCACTGGATCTGGATCATCTCTGCTGGATCAACATCAATGGATCTAGATCATCACTGGATCAGGATCATCACTATTGGATCATCATCACTGGATCTGGATCATCAATGGGTTATCATCACTGGTGCTATCTCTTGATTCTTCTTGTCATAGGAATTTATGCAGAGCCAACCCTTTCTCATGCTGGTTGTAGGCCTAGCCTCCAAGTAGGTCTTCATCTTCTTCAGCACTTATATCTAACCCAGTAAAAAAGGCCCGTCCAGCACTTATATTTGACCATGGGAGGGTTCGGCTTGCCCCCATGTCAGAATGGCATGCCCAACACTCACATCTAACCATGAGAGGAACACATCCACCATCATGTCAGAATGGCCTAGCCCTTACATCTGACCATGGGAGGGCCTAGCCTACCCCCATGTCAGAATGGCTCTCAATCCCAGACTGAGGGTTCCTGACAATTGACCAGGTGCCTCCATTCTCCCAGAGAATGGCATCATCCCTTACATCTGACCATGGGAGGGCCCATCATACCCCTATGTCAGAATGGCTCTTAGTCCCAGACTGAGGGTTCCTGGTAATTGACCAGGTGCCTCCATTCTCCCAGAGAATGGCATCAGCCCTTACATTTGACCATGGGAGGGCCCAGCTTGCTCCCATGTTAGAATGGCCCAGCCCTTAAATATGACCATGGGAGGGCCCAGCCTGCCCCCATGTTAGAATGGCCCAACCCTTACATTTGACCATGGGAGGGCCTAGCCTGCCCCCATGTCAGAATGGCTTTCAATCCCAGAATGAGGGTTCCTGGTAATTGATCAGGTGCCTCCATTCTCCCAGAGAATGGCATCAACCCTTATATCTGATCAAGTGGGAACACATCCCTCAATCACATCATAATGGCCCTGCACTTATATCTCATCATGTGAGAACACATCCCACAATCATATCAGAATGGACCTAAGTCCCATACTGAGTATTCTTGGTAACGAACCAGGTACCTCCATTTAGAGAATGGCAATCAATGCTTATATCTAATCATGTAGGAACCAATCCTACAGTCACATTAGAATGGCTCAACACTCATATCTGACATGGAAGGAACCAATCCTCTCACCATGACAGAATGGCTCAGCCCTTACATCTGACCATGGAAGGAACCAATCCTCTCACCATGTTAGAATGGCTCATGGACTCATCACTTCCCCTTGGAGGGAACCTCGATCTAGAGAACACCAAGATTCTCCCTAAAGAACTCAAACTTCACTCTGGCCAATGGATTAGTCAACACATGAACTATTTGTTCGTTCATCCCAACATACTGGAGCTTCAATGATCCTCTCTGCACCATATCCCTGATATAGTGATATTTGATCTCGATATTATTTGACTTGTCATGGAACACCAGGTTCTCAGACAAATTCACATAGCTCTGGTTGTCGCAATATATACAAGTAGCATCCAACTGGAGATCAAATAAATCAGATAGTAGCTTCCTTAGTCATACTGCCTCACAACTAGCTGAAGAAGTTGCAACATACCCTCCTTGAGCTCTACTCAGTTCCACACATGACTGCTTCCTGCTAAACCAAGAGATCACACATGATCTGATACTGAAGCAACACCCTGAAGTGCTCTTCCTATCGATGGAACTACCTTCCCAATCTAAATCAACACAACCTTCTAGGTTAATCTTCTGATTCACCTCATACTTGAGATCATAATCAATTGTACCCCTTAGGTACCTCAGAATATGCTTTGTGGCAATCAAGTGAACATGTCTCGGATTTTTCAGGAACTGGCTCAAGGTGTTCACAACAAAGCAAATATCTGGTCTCAGGTTCATCACGTACATCAAGGACCCAATCATTTGACGATACATCATAGCATCAACCGCTTCTGATGAAGCATCACTCAATAGCTCCAGGTTCGATGCCATAGGTGTGGTCATGCAGTCCATCATCAAAGACCTATTCAGGATCTCTACTTCATACTTTTCTTTTCCACACCTCCATGCCTAGAACGTAGTGCATCATCCCCAAGTCCTTCATCTCGAACTCGACAACAAGTATCCTTCTTGCAAATTTAATGAGTTCCTCTTTTTTGTCAGGAATATGTCATCGAAATATAACAGGAGAATTACTGGTCTTCTGCCTTCAACCTTGAAGCAAAGGTTGGAATCCTCTTTACTCTCAGAAAATCCTAGAATCATCAGTAAGCTATCCATCATGTTGTACCATGTTGAACCTCGATATCTTTTGCAGTCACTCCCTCTGAAGCGGAGCATCATTCTCTCTCTGTATTTCATACTCTATGCACTGAAACATTCTGTACTGGAGTGACAAGTAGCTTCCTTTACTACTAATATTCTATGTATCCATCTAGGGTCACTAGATATCAAGATCCTCCATATTGAACCTTTTCAAAAGTTCTTGTCGCACCCATCTGTGAGCTTGTCATCCTTTATAGGATTTCATCTTCAACCTTGTAGCAAAGGTTAATATCTTCATCAAGCTCATCATGTATGTGTTATCCCATGGGTGTCTTCTGAGCTCATACAAGGTATTCTTTAATTTTCACACATGATTCTTCTTGTCATGTGTCTCAACTCCCACTGTTTGCAAATTCCTCTTCATAGTCTATGCCTTCTTTTCGTAAGAAGCCTCGTGCTATGAATCTTTCCTTGTATCCCACGATGTTTCCATCTACTGCATGATGGAACTATGAGCTTCCCTTCACGTATCGATACTGCATCCTAGACATCATTCTTCTTGAACTGGTCTTTCCTTTCTTCTTGGTTACTTCTTCATAGCTGGAAGGTTCTGCATTAATGATGTTGCTGCATTTGTCATATTATTCTTCATCTTGAATTGTCGTCACTTGTTCTTCGGAACAAGTCTCATCCTTCTTTGCTTGAAGGTGATTTTACGCGATCTTTCCTATAAGTAAAATGCATTAGTTGTATGGTTAGAAACATTTCATAAGGTATATTCATAATGAAAAATTCTTTTGCATAAATATACGATCATGCAACTACTTTAGCCAAGACAACATCCATCCATATCTCATGGAAACTTTCTAGATGCCTTCCATCTCTACCAAGACAATATTGAGATTGTACACTAATCCAATATGTCAGCAAAGATGTTTCATTCTAGATAAGTAGCAATGGAGAGTTGTATAGCACCATGAGCTACTTATCCATCACATGCATATTAGTAGTATACTGTCATTAATGCAAACATTCTATTATAAATAATACATCAAATGAATATAAACAAATGCATAACAAAAACAATATCATGAAGTGACAATTGAATACTTATCTTTATTTGTTTCGTGGGTAGGATCCTTCTTGAGCCTTCATCTTCATTATCTTCTTCATTCATAACAACACCATTTCTTATCCAAATTCTCAAGATGGATAAGAGGCTCTTCAAGAATTGAGTCCTTCGTATTCCTCATCGCTTGAGGGATCTTCTTTGGATGGTGAGAGCTTGATCTTCAGTTGCTCCCATATTCTCTTCTCTTATTATGAGTCGAGCTTCTTCTTCCCAGAGTCTGCTAAAAGTAATCACTTCCTTCTGGCACACATTCCTCACATGAATGGATTCCCATGATATTGGGAGGCCGTTCAAGGTGGCTATCACCACTTCTGCATTTTCCACTTCTTCTTTTACTACTACAAGTTGTTCTTTGATTTGAGAGACCCTCGTAAAGTATGATTGTATGGTCTCTGCATTCTGGATCTTCACATTCTTCAACTGTTTTCTCAAAGTCATCTTCCGATTTATGTTCTTCCCTTCAAATAGCTTGGTCAAGGAATCAACCATATCTTTTGGTGTCTTTAGGGAAGACACTTGTGGTATAAGGTGATCCATGATTGAATTAGCAATGATCTTTTTGGCCATGACCAAGTTATTCTTGTGTAAGGATTTTAGCCTCATTTCCCTCTGGAACTGGAACCTCTCTACTTGTGTAGATGTCCAATTCATTTTCTTCAAAGAGATCATATACTTTCATGCTTGGAATTTGTCAACTTCACCAATATTATCATCAAGCTGATGTGATAGATCACTTTGAAATAAGAACCTCAAATGTAAATAGCAAAAGATTAGATCTTACCAATTTGAGGTGTCCATCCTAGTTTCGGAGTTGGTTGATCTAGGGTTTGTCAGAGAAACCCTAATTTTCAAAACTTGGAATCTTTAAGATATGATTGGATAGAAAGACAGACCTCTTCAAGTTGAGCTATCCAATGTACTCATTTTCTAAAAACAGTCGAGGAAAGCTCCCGGAATAGGAAGCCCTAGTTTACAAATTTATTCTGTAGAAATTCCTGCTACTGTTTCTGCGGCATCTTTGAAATCAATATTCCTATGTGTCTAAAAATTACTATTGCGGTAACCTCGCTTATCCCTATTCCAACACCATAAGTTTCATTATAATTGGTTTCACCAATTGGGACTTATGAGCGTTTTCCCAAGTGACTGGTTTCACGACTTTTCAGCATAGCAAAGTTGTATGGACTTCCACGTGTCACTGTTTCATCTTCGAGGTCTGAAAATTCTACCATAGAAATGAAATTTTGTTCCCTTTCTGAAACATCTTCAGAAATTTCATTTGGACCTTTGTAGCCCAAGATATAACAATTCTCCCCAGGTGTCCTATTTAGGGGTGAATCCTGGAAGAGGTTGGAACCATAACTTGGAGGAATCATATCTCCTAGAATATAGAGAATATGAGGCTGAAATATGGATACAGTGTAAATCACGATTTTATCTTTGGCCTGTGAAAGTTTCAGCTCTTGATCCTTCTCCAATCCCGAGATATAGCGAATTTACCAAAACTTATCAGTTTTAGTATTTTAGAGTTTTTTTCTGCCTCGGGTCAAACTAGGGTTTGACTTTCCCGGAGTTATACCCAACCAAAAATCTCGACCCAAGTCTCTAAAATTTGATTTTGATGAGGAGAGAAATCCTATGCTTGGCTCACTAAAAAATTCTTCTTCTGTAAGAAGCCCTAATTTCCCGCACCAAAAACTGAAAATGTCTAGAATCAAATTCCGCTTCTACAAGAAGATGTGCCCTTCAATGGAGAGCTAGCCTAACATATTTTGCTGATGGATTGTGGAGAGAGACCTGAAAAGTAAGAAGCCCTAGATTCTGTAGCTGCACAATGTCTTCTTCTTAGGTTAACTCTGATACCATGTTATATTTTTATCATCATTCAAGCTAGCATTATATTAGGATCTTTTAACTAAGAGAACAACAAGCACATCAATAAAACACAAGAGACAATAGACAGAAAGATTTTCCTTGGGAAAACTATAAAGGAGAAAACCCCACAACTTCTTCCAGATAGAATGACCACCAAAAGTAAAACCTGAAAACATAAAGATGATCTCCCGACAGCAGTAGTCTCTCTCTCTGATCCCAACAACTTCTCTCTCACTCATACGCCCCAGTGAGTGAGTGCATACGTGATAAATAGAGAGGCTCACTCTCTATTTATATTCTTTCATTCACTTAGTGTCCACTTTAACATGTCAACCTCACTTAAAAATTACTCACTAGAGATGACATCTCTAGGATATTCTAATAACCCTAGTGCCCCACAACTGTGGGGACTTTAACACTCGATCAATAGGAGGGTTACCCACAATGACTTTACATGACTTGTTTACATTATTGAATCTCCCGATAGGAACATCGGGGCATGACATGACTCAAATACATTACAGACACTTCCCAGAATAAACATCAGGGTATAGTTCATAAGATATATGAGTGAATACATTCCGAAGTTACAAATACATCAACAAAACCAACAATTCCCAACGAAGCAAAATATTTGCAATTATTTCAATGACTAAGGAGGAAAGAAACATTGTTTCTTGCAAACATATGATTGCATGGCTAATGATCTGAAATCAGTTTAGATAAGGCCCTAATGCTCTTAGCCTCACGTAAACTCCTCACATTCATGGAGAGATTCATCATTTAAAAATGATAAAATGGAATTATTTGCTCTAAGTTCACCAAAATAATCAAGAGGTACAAATATTTCTTTTTCCAAGGAAGCTTCCTCTAATCTGACATATAAAGTTTTATAAACTGACAGGAGAGATTCCAATGAAGATTTTTTTTTTGTTTTCTTTGTTTTTCTTATTGTAACCATAACACCCTGGTTTTGACCCTGTTTGCATTTAAATAATATCATGTAAATAATCATCGTGTGGAGATTAAGGAAAAATCCCCACCATAGATTTAGTATTTATGTTTCAATGATTAAGATTTAGGTCGATGGTGTTTTGATGCTAGATGAACGTTATAAGTTGGTACATCAGGTTAAATTTGAGATTTTTAATTAAAATCCTACATCCAGATATGTCAATGCAATAAAATGAGACGGGGGCATAATTTTTCCTAAGGATAAGGGGGGGATTGGAAGAGTGGGTAGAAATTCGAAATGGGCAGAGCACCATTTTTGGAATTAAAAAAAAAAATTTCTTGGGCAAGAAAACACCAAACAAAAGGCCTACCTTTCCCTCATGCAGTCACTTTTCAACTTCCGCTCACTATTTTGGACTGTGTTAAATGTTTTGGGCAAGGGGGATTCTGGCATTCACACAGCAAGCAAAAGCGCTCCGAGTCTTGATCCTTCAAGAATTTTCTAGCTTTGTGAATGTTTTCCTTTTTACAATTTTCCTATATATTAGTCGCTTCTGAAATGCGAATTCCCAGAATCCGATTTCTGTTTTTGAATTGAATGACCATCAAATGATTTCATTTTGGTAAATGTAGTAGTCGGTCTCGCTCAAGAAATGCTCAAAAATTCATAATTTCTACGTGTGTGTGTATTCCTTGGCTTATGTTACGTTTTGTTAATCCCATAACTGAGATCATTGTGTGTACATCCTCATTTGACATATGAACTGATTTGGGGAATGGAAATGGAGTCTAGACTTGCTTGATAAACCTAGTGTGTGAAGGAACCTCACAGACCAATCTAGAGGGCTAGTTTTCTTTTTTTGCATACCCTGAATAGAACTGGAAGGGAAGGCATGGCCTGAGGGACTGTGTAGTAGAGAAGGGGATGCTTCCTTGTGTTGGGTGTGTAAATGTTTAGAATTCAGGCTAGATCTAGTGTAGATGTCCATAGCTCTGGGATTGAGCTCACTAGCTTAACAGTCAGTCTTTCCACCTCCTTGGCAGCCTGGTAAACCCAATTGGAAGGATAGCTTAGCTGGTATCTTGATAAACCCATATGTTGGATTGGCTACATATCATGTGAATTTTGGATAAGTGTAAATCACTGTCTGTGTAAGTCTCATAAACCCAATTGGAAGGATGGCTTGGCTAGTAGCTTGATAAACCCATCTGTTGGCTTGGCTATGTCTCATGTGAATTTTGGCTAAGTGTAAACCACTGTCTGTGTGAGCCTGATAAACCCAACTAGAAGGATGGCTTGGCTTGGTTGGTATCCTAATAAACCCATTTGTTGGCTTGGCTGTGACTTGTATAAACTTTGGCTATGCGTAAATCACTGCATGTGTAAGCCTGATAAACCCAACTGTGTTGGCTTGGTTGAGTTTTATTGTATCCTTAGCTATGGGGAAGTTTGCTAGTGTTCCTTTTTCCTTGGGAAAAGCATGCCCAACTCGCATTAGAGGAAATTTCAACTCAAAATGGGCCTCCTAAGAAAAATAATAAAATAATAGTTAAAATAATAAAATAATATTTATTAATTTTGGAGGAAAAAAAGAAAAAAACAACTTTTTTTGTTTGTATTTTCAACATATCTCCCTGTGATTTTATAGAAATTTCGATCGGGAGAGCTCGTTGGATGGGAAATTAAATTTTGCATCCAATGAGTACCCACTCGGCATGCTTTTGATGGACCCCACTACCCCACAAACAAGAAATACCTGAAAAAACGTGATGATGATGTCATCATCATCACATTTTTTTAGGTATTTCTTGTTTGTGGGGTAGCGGGGTCCGTTAAAAGCATGTCAAGTGGGTACTCGTTGGATACGAAATTTAATTTGGCATCCAGGGAGCTATGTCGATCGAATTTTGAGTAAAAACATAGGGAGATATGTCAAAAATACGAACAAAAAAATAGATTATTTTATGATACCTATCCCCAAATTTATATTTAAAAATTGTTTAAGACCTATACGCTATTTCAAATTTGATTTAGTGTTAAAATTCTCATTTTGAGTTGAAATTTCCTCTAATGGGGGTGGCAGTGTTGCTGAGAGATTGATGAGCACACTGGCCTATGGTTGGAAGGAACGTTGCAGCGACATAGCTGGTTACGAGACAAGCTTCTAATAAAGATAAGTATCTCTTGTGTTTCAATCCCTGCAACTATACTTGTTAATAAATTAATATGAAATGATGAATGCTTGAATGAAATGTGTTGTGTTCAACTGTATATTTCATGAATGATGCATCTATGTGTGCAATTACTTCAATGAATTTTTGAAGTTTTTATGAAGTTAGATTGGTCGGATTAGTGATGGCCTGGATGTTGGCAATCCGTTTTATACTTAGAAATTTTCATGAACAGATCGAATTTCTACATATTTTTCCTTCTGCATTTCCCTTTCCACAACTTGCGGGATGTGGGATGCAAAAATGCACCTTACAGAAGTTTGGAATCCACATTTTCCCTTCTGCAATTCCCTTTCTGCAACTTACGGGATGCGGAAATGTCGTTTGGTGAAATATGCTTTCCACAATTTCCCTTCTGCAATTTGTGGGATGTGGGATGTGGAAATGACTTATGGTAAATTTTTATTTCTGCAACTTCGATCTCCGCAACGACTGTTCCACATGAGGGATGCAGAATGCGGCATGCGGGATGCAGGGTGCAAGAGTGAAATTTTGATATGTTTTCGATTCCGCAAGTGAATCTCTTCACATCATTAATATTCTATGAGATGATTCTCCGCCGTCGATTTGTCTCCAGATGCGAAACTGACAGAGACCGTTGATTTATGCTGTGGTTATTCTCAACCATTCGATCTTTCTATGATTTGGGGAAGATAAAGAATCAATACACAGTCTGGATCAAAATGTTAGCAGGAGGGAAATTCTTGCTTGTGTATATCTGAAAGAGGTTTAAGAAAAAAAAAGAAATTGGAATCATCAAACACGTGCAAAATCCATTGAGTATAAGAGATGGGTATCTCAGGTAGAAGATTTTGGTTGCGTTCTCTCCTCAGGGGTGGGAGGGGATGTGATAGTGTGGTATTAGAGCTGCTGGTTGCAATGTTGGGCCTAGATGGGTTGAAAAGAAAAGTGGTTATAGTATTGGGCCTCGATGGTATGAGTTGGACAATTACAGAGCTGTTTGTTAATAGTTCCAACATATTGTTGGCTGCATAATAGAGAAAAACTACCATGGGAAGGGGGTAAGTGATTTTGGTTTTGATTATATCTAACAGTTTTGTTATCAAACAAATTTTTGCAGAATTACAGTCACCTATAGAAAGGGTAGTGTGATTTTGAATAGTTGGATCGGCCATGAGAATAGACGATATGAATGATTATGCACGGGACCCCAATGCGCATGAGGAAGATGCTATGGGGGGAAATGGTAGAATTGGAAACAATGAGACAGAGTGTAATGGGATAAGGTTTCAAGATACTCCCCCATAGTTTGCAACCACCATGAGAAGCCTCCGGGTGGAGATACAGAGCTACAGAGTAGACAATGAAAGACTGATTAAGGTTTAGGAGGAGAAAAATTAGCTGAACATAGACATATTGCACATTTTGATAGCCATTCCGAGAAAGATGAACTCTGGGGATCGGACAGTAAATCCAGAAGGAAGTAAGAACATTGCTAGAGGAATAAAGAAATCTCCTAGTGGGTTGTCTGACTCTGAAAAATCCACTGATGGTTAAAGTTTTTCCTCTCATGAGAATAAAAGGAAGAGATCTCCTAGTGGTTCATCTGACTCTGAAAGACCCACTGAAGATTTAGGATCTTCATCTCATAGGGGTTAGAGGAAGAGGCGTTAACATAACCGCTCACAAGATGAATTCAGGAAGCAAAGCTGCCTACCTTCAATGGTGAGGTAAATACTGGTCAAGAAGCTGAAACTTGGCTTCTGGGAATAAGAAAATATTTCCAAGTCCAAGATTATTCTAGAAATATGAAATCTTGAGTAGCCATTTTCAATCTAATAGGAAGAGCGTCTATTTGGTGGGAACACTTCAGGAAATTAAAGAAGATAAATGAAAGGAAGATTGTTTGGAAACAATTCTAGAAATATTTCAAGCAGAAGTACCTCTCTAACCAGTACTATGATGATAAAATCAAAGAATGCCATGAGCTGATATTGGGACAACAGACCATGGAGGAATATACAAACAAGTTCTTGGAACTGCTGAGGCATGTCAAGAATATTAAAGAGAGAAGGTAAAAATCCAACGCTTTCTAAGTGGACTGCCTCAGTCCTACAAAGACCGAATTGAGTTCTATGAACCTAGAACTATGGAAGAGGCGATAATAAAAGGTAAGTATTATTATGAGAAAAGAAAGAGAAAACATGACTACCAGAAGGCATGGAAGAACAAGATGAATGAGAATTATGATCAAAGGAAGAGAGGTTTCAAACCTCATAGATTTCGGAATCAACAGAAGCAACCATTCCAAGCTGAGAAGTAGCCAGCCAGAGTAATGGGAGAAAAGACAAGAGAACCGCAACAGAACAGAGAACCACTTCAATGTTGGAAATGTGGAGGACCCCACATACGCTGAAACTGTCCACTAAAGAATGAGAATGCAAGGCCAACATACAATATTAAAGCGGCAGAAACAACGGGACAAGTAGCAAGGTCTGTACCTAGCATTTATGCAGCCCTGGAAGACTTCCAGGCAGATCACCAGTCAACGGTGGTTGAAGTTGCAGGTAATATTGTTGAGCAATATATTTCTATTTTGATTGACCCTGGTTCTACTCACAATTATATTGCTCCTAGAGTAGTGGAGGTTTGTGCTCTTAGGAAAGCAAAGCATAGCAAGTCATGGTTAGTTCGGCTAGCCACTGGAACTAAGAGAAAAGTTAATGAAGTGGAGGAGAAATGTCCATTGATGATAAATGGAGTGAGCACTTGCATAGATCTGAATGTTCTAGCACTCGGTTCCTATGATGTTCTCATTGGATTGGATTGGTTGGAATCTCATAGGGTGAAGCTTGACTATTATAACAAGACTTTTGAATGCACGGATGAAGAAGGGAACCCAATAATTGTAATAGGCATATCAAAGGTAATTTCTGTAAGATAGATTTCAGCGATGCAATTGATGAAGTTTTGTAGAAAAAGTTGTCAGTTGTATGCAACCCATATTGAGGAGGCATCATAGAATGAAAATTTCAATATGGAAGACTATAACGTGTTGTAAGAATTCATAGATGTTTTTCCTCATGAGATTCTAGGGATTCCTCCAAAGAGAAACATTGATTTCACGATTGAGATTGTGCTAGGAGCAACACCAGTGTCCAAAGAACCTTACAAAATGAGTACACCAGAAATTTTAGAGATGAAGATGCAGCTGCAAGAATTGTTGGAGAAAAAGTATATCAGGCCAAGTGTGTCTCCTTGGGGAGCATCGGTTCTGTTTGTAAAGAAGAAAGATGGTACACTCATATTGTGTAATGATTACAGGCAGCTGAACAAAGTCATGGTGAAGAACAATTTCCTTGCTGAGAATTGATGACCTATTTGATCAAATGAAAGGAGCAAAGGTATTTTCCAAGATTGACTTGAGGTTTGGTTACCATCAGGTGAGAATCAAGGATGAAGAAATTCATAAGACAACCTTTGAAACAAGGTATGGACATTATGAGTTTGTAGTGGTACCATTTGGTCTCACAAATGCACCAACAACATTTATGTGCCTTATGAATAGTGTCTTCAACATGTATTTAGACAAGTTTATTTTTAATTTCCTTGATGAAATTCTTATTTATTGTAAGAATGAAGAAGAGCATGAAGAACATTTGAGACTAACATTGCAATTTCTCAGAGAACATCAATTGTATGCAAAGCTGAGTAAGTGCGATTTTTATAAGGATAGAATTCAGTACTTGGGTCACATTATTTCAGAAGAGGGTATATCCATGGAACTTGACAATATTGAAGCTATCAAGAATTGGCCCACCCCAAATAATGTGACAAAGGTAATATATTTTATGGGGCTTGCAGGAAACTATAAGAGATTCATTGAAGGATTCTCCATGGTTGCACATGCTATCACTTCTTTTCAAAGGAAGGGGATAAAGTTCGAATGGACCTCGAAGTGTGAAGAAAGTTTTTAGCAGTTAAAGTATGTTCTGACTAGTGCACCAGTATTAAAAGTTGCAGACCCAAAGAAATATTTTTCCGTATGTACGGATGCATGCGGTCAAGGACTTGGAGGAGTTCTTATGCAAGACAACCACGTGATATGCTATGAATCCAGAAAGTTGAAGGAGCATGTGAGAAACTATGCCACTCATGATATGGAACTTGCAACCATAGTACATGCTCTCAAGATGTGCAGGAATTACTTGTTAAGGACATACCACTGTTGAGAAAAATATTAAACAAATTATAATAGA
The DNA here is from genome assembly GCA_001517045.1 of Pseudotsuga menziesii. Lineage (NCBI taxonomy): Eukaryota > Viridiplantae > Streptophyta > Pinopsida > Pinales > Pinaceae > Pseudotsuga > Pseudotsuga menziesii. Next base: position 97,485 of record LPNX010284301.1, on the reverse strand, counting down.
ATTCCAATGATTTAATTGTCAACCCAATGAGAGTGTAAACTTGTGAGGCACAAACAAAATATATGCAAGGGTAGAGTGTCGCTGAACCTAATCTAAAATTCTAGATAACTATAATCAGAAATGCATGTAATTGAAATTAAATCTAGTTTATAAAAACAAGAAATTACATGAAAATAAATCTAATTGCAGAAAACATGATTTAATTAGATGGAAATAAATCTAATTATAGAAAACATAAAATTGCATAAATTAACTTAATAAAGCAAGACTGAAATTGCATGAAATAAATTGATATAAAGCAATCAAAATTAACTTGTGAGCTCACATAAAATCAATCCTGAAAATGCATAAAAAGAAATAACTGAAATCCTATACTAAGAACTCATAAGAAAGAAATTAACTGAAATTATATACTAAGAACTCATAAGAAAGAAATTGCTGAAAATCTATATTAACATGGAGGAATCAATTGATGTGCATTAAGCATCATCTCCATTACATAACAATCAGAAATCCTATTATATGACTAACTCTGAAAGAGATCTAGAGTATCTTCTACTTCCAAACCACTAGAGAGGCCTCTAACCAAAATGAGGAGAGAGCCCTCCTATTTATACAAGAATTTAAGATAACTGATCTTAATTACAGGTCCACTATTTTCTCAACTTATCCCTTTAAATCTTCAATATATAGACAACTCATCCCTTCAAATCCTCAACAAATCTACAAATCATCCCTCAAAATTCTCTAACAAATATTGGATGAGATATTCTCTCCACACCTCCATGATCTTCTCCTTGAAGTTAGATCACATCTAGAAGATGAAATTCGAATCTGAGGCTAGGTGGCCACTTTTGAGCTTATTAAAGTCTTCAAATACACCTGTAAACATCACCAAACTCACCCAAATTTAAAATATAATAAAAATATGTTATTTTTCTCAATAATTAACCACAAATTCACTCAAAATACTCAAAAATAAATGATTTGGAAAATGGTAATATAAACCCATAGTTATTATGAAAGTGGTGAATATTAATGATTTTATGGAAGGATAACATAGGAATAAGGTGATAAATGATATGTAAAAGATGAATAAAAAGTGGTGTTTTTGCGACTCAACATGCCCCCCAACTTGATTGTTTGCATGTCCTCATGCAACTATGCATTGATTCTTTTTAAGACTTTTGTTTTTATAGCTGGGCTTTACATAATGATGGTATATAACAACAAATCATTCCATGATTTTGAAATGCATGAGTGGCAGCATTTTTTATTTTTTATTATTATATATTTTTGTGGCTGGTTCTTGTGTGACAACCATAACAAATGTTGGTTCTTGTTAACAAAATTTGCTGATTTTATTTGTATTTTTGCTGCAATACATAAGATTTATGCATTAGAAATGATGAACCATCAATGTATATTATAAAGCCAATATATATAGCATAGTTTGGTAAAGACATGTTGATTAAGGGTAAATGGGATGATGAATATGTAAAATGGCAATGAATAGTTTCCCCCCTCCCCGCAATTTAAGATGTATTAGGTTTACGAAAAGGAGAAAGGAAATGTAGTGAGGCAATTTTCCAAATTCATTCATTTTCTAGCATTTAAGGAATTACATGGCTAAAGATTAGAGAACAACATATCTCCACTTACCCAAAAAGTTGATGAACTTGTGTAATAGGAAGGTGGCTGCTGCTGCTGAATGTGAAGAATCTGAACGACTGCTTGGTTGGATGGAGTAAAATACGAGAGCTGAAAGTAGAACTATGGTACTCCCATTTGGCTGAAAGTATACTACTGTAAAACTACTAATGGAGTCATGCAAAGTATATAGTATTCACCTGCTACAAAACCTGATGGTACAATTCTTACCATGCGAATAAATGTGTTGATGTCGAGCATGGAAAGAAGTCATTGGATTACCGACCATTAATGGATTCCGTTAACCGATTCAAGGCAATATCACCATTGATGTCAATGAGTGCCAAGGTACCTAAGTACATCGTGAAAAGTGCGAATAAAGGAGTTGATGTCGAGTCACTTGCAAGATCTGACGATCAAGGGACATTGATGTATTCCCATGATTGTCATCGAGAGAACTTGCCATTAAGGCATGCAAGCCTCAAGGTACTAAAAATGAACTCTAGTCTCTATCCCAGATAAAGTGCCGAGGTCGATGGGCCAAGACTTGTTGAAAGACGGGCCTTAGGGAATCCCACATCAGTCAACACAAGTTGTACATAGTGAGTGGTAGGACTATAGATGAAAGATCTCACGGTCAAACAGTTTTTATGGCAGGGATAACAAAGTAGTGTAGTCATGAAAATGAAGCTGAATGGTTTTATTCATAAGGGAAAATATAAACAGAAAAATGAGGAAAAATGTGTGCAACTCAGAAAGGTAGACACGCGGGAAGTTATGATGTATAAGGCATAAAAAATAGACTTTGACATGGATGATGGATAGGCTTGGAAGAAAAAATGGTAAGTAGGCATGACATGGCATAATTGGTTTCTAAAAGGATTCTTTGTGGCAGCAAATGTCATGACATACATAAGGAAAATTCAACTCCTTTAAGCTTGAACTGGAACATTTTTCTGAAAACTTTTTGCGATTCTGGAAATGATTTCTGCATGCCATTCATTTGTCTTGGGACCTGCAAAAGATTAACATTTTCCTACAACAAAATTGTGAGAGCATTGAAAATGCATGAAAATATGTGCTCGACAAAATGTTAAAGAGAATAAATAAAATGCTTTTATACCTGAAAATAGCAACATTTCCTGTCACAACTTGTTTCTGAGTGGCTTGTGAAAACAAGTTAATGTAACAAAGATAAAATTTCTAGGTTCATTTAATTTTATGATTTTATTTATTACCTAATATTTTTATTTATTTATATGTTTTTAGTTTTTAATTTAATTTTATTGTTATTTTTTTTTGTAATGTTATCATAACTATTTTATTATTATTTCTAAGGTTGTTTTTGTTTATATATTTTTTAAATTTGATTTATTTCACAATTTATTATTATTATTATGTGTATATAGATATGAATATGCGTTTTTGTGTAATGATTGCGTAATAGGGAGACAGGTCGACCCTTTTAGTGGTTGGCCCCTCTAAAAGCATGCTATCTTAAAATAGAGAAGAATGTGCAAACAAACAATTTCTATGATAAGTTTAGTAGTTTCAAACAAACGCCTATCTTCCTTCCTCCCTCAAATGGAAAATATGCCAGGTCCCACTGTGAAAAAATAAAAACCAAGAAGAAGGCTTGGCTACGAAACCAGCTAAGCCTTCTATTTCAAAGACGCATATTAATTTTATTAATTTATGTTTGACCTAAAAAAGTTTATTTTTAATTGTTTGTGTATTTTAATTATTTATATTACTATTTTTTTATTTTTTATTTTTTTATTGTTATTGCGCCGAAAGGCGCTCTACAACCCAGTATGGGGGAGATCTTGTAACGTTACATAACGTTATGTAACGTTATTTTTATTAATAAAAAATTAATTTTCTAATTGCGCCGAGAGGCGCTCTACAGCCCAGTATGGGGAAGTTCTTGTAATGTTACGTAACGTTATGTAACATTACGTAACGTTATTTTTATTAATAGAAAATAATTTTTTAATTATAGGCCAAAATAAATGTCAGCCAAAAGAACAACGTAATATGGGGGAGATGTTGTAATCTTCCTACCTAACAAAACAATAAAAAAGTAAAAATTTAATTATCCCTAAAAAAATGCGGGTCACGAAAAAACACAATATGGGGGAGATGTTGTAATCTTCCTATTTAACAAAATAATAAAAAATAAAAAAATGAATTATCCTCAAAAAAATGTTGGCCTTGCACATAAACCATGTTCATGGTTTTAAAACTATGTGAACATGGTTTTAAAACCATGTGCAAGGTCTTCTAAACAACCCATGGTTTTATTGTACATGGTTTAGGAGGGCCTTGCACATGGTTTTAAAACCATGTGCAAGACCTCCTAAACAACCCATGGTTTTATTGTACATGGTTTAGGAGGGCCTTGCAAATGGTTTTAAAAGCATGTGCAAGGCCTCCTAAACAACCCATGGTTGCAGGAGAGCCTTGCATGTGGTTTAAAACCATGTATGGGAAAATGTTGTAATGTTCGTTCCTAATAAAATAAAAAATAATAAAAAATATTATATGTCGGTCATAAATAATATTAAATATTAATAATAAAAATATTATATGTGAACCTTAAATAAAAAGATGTGTCTTTTGGTTTGAATTATATGTCAGTCATAAATAATATTAAATATTAATAATAAAAATATTATATGTGAACCTTAAATAAAAATATGTGTCTTTTGGTTTGAATCAAATCAATGGATACCTAAGAAGAGATTGAATCCCTCTCGGCGCTTCATAAAGCCTAGGATTTGGATCTACGCTGGTATACATATCAACGTAAAATTAAATTGTTTATTATACGCAGAGACCCCCAACTAAAGATGTGCCTAGTTCAATTTTGATTATCTTTTATAATTGTGAGAATAAATCTATTTGCACTTTATCGATATAAATAACCTATAAATTTTAATATTACATACTTGTATTAAGTTGAATATAAAACCAAATTTTATAATTAAAATCTATATATATTTTTTCATTTGAAATTGATCTTGTTAAAACACATTAAAATGATTACCAAGCTTTTTATATATATATATATATCAAAATCAAATAATAATATATTATATACTATACCTAAATGTGAATTGTCGCTTTTGAAACATTTACATTCACGGTGAAGTATATATATATAGATATGCTCACACTAATTGAGACACAATCATTCTTGTTTTGTCTTTAAAAACATTAAAGAATAAAATCATGACCTATTTTTTTAAATTCAAGTCCATGCTCATTTCTTACTTGGTTAAAGTAATATATATATTTTGTTTATCATAAAAAATACACTCGTGAACTTTTACACGTAAGTAATTGTGGTGGCTTTTACATTTACCATCATTATATAAGACCAATATCTTTAAACATGTAATTTCATGCGTAGATTAAATGCTCAAAACGCTCGTGGAAGATGTAATGATATTGTTCGTGTGTTGGTGTGTCAGAATGAATATAAAACCAGCACCCATAAAAATGGCAATTCACTCCATAAAAATTATATATAAGATATCGCACGAGCTTCAAGATCTTACTCTATACATTGAACTTTGACTGCCCAACTTACCAACTGGCTTACTGTTTATAATTATTCATTGGAGAGCAACTAAATAGTCATTCACTTTTGGGATTGCTATTTCTGCACTTAAGGGCCTATCGCACTTTTGAGAACCAAATTGATCCGTGCTAGAGGTGTAATGCTGGTCACACATCCCATTACGTTTGGCTGGTGGTAAGCGATTGGATTCATTGGGTGACGCGGAGGAAACAATGCAGCTAATTTGCATAAATGCAACTTATCAACTTGCACACTTCTCTGGGTTTTCCAGTAAATAGTATGTAACTTGAATGACCGCCCATATTTAGAGGAGGATGGCCCTAGATGGATTTCTTCTTGATCGACAGGATGTCGGATACGCTCAGGTAACATACCGATGACCAGATTTTATGGGATTTTCCGTTGCAACCAAACGCCAATTCACTAGTGAGTTATTGATCTTAACTAGAAACAGAACTGGCTGTTAGCCATCCGTAAAGGATCTAAAAATCAAGGCGAGGGTATTCTTCTCACCGTGCTAAGCGCAAGGTTAGGTATGGTTTGTTGAATTATTAATTGGCTGTTATTTAAGGATTTTAATGTGTCAACTTTGAGTTCTACCAGACTTCAACAATTTCAACGTGAATTATGATCATGTCAATCATCCAAAACCCTACATACAGGAGCGAAATTTCCTCTATCAGGTGGAGAAAACAAGTATATATCCTACAAGAGGGCTATCACCCTGAATCGCTTCAGATCAGCTCAATGCAATATTTTAGTTCCAGTGTTGTTTTTTTAATTGTTCTAATTGATTTTAAAGGCATGAAGTTGGGCTACTTTTCAGATTTTAGGTATCTGGGATTGTGATTATCAAGCACATTTCACATCCGACAGTGGAAGTCATTTGTTCATTGATTTTGTTTACTGGAGACAAACTAAGGCAAGAACATTTCTCGTCTTATCCTGCAGGGATTACTAGGCTAGACGTGTTTGCAGAAAGGTGCAAGTCATATTCAAATACCTTTAGCAATTTCCAGGAATTCAAAATGGTTCATCCACTTGCTGCAGGAGTTTTGGTGGCAGTGGCTAGGAAACGTAGGTTGCAAAATCATAATTTCTGTCAAAATCGTGTTTTCAACTGACAACAAATTTTGGGTTGGATCGAGTAAACGAAAACGAATTTCAAAATTGCTGCACATGGTGCAGAATAGGCCAATTTGGGTTACAGAGAGGAATTTCGCCAAAATTCGAAGCCATTTGAGAGAAAATCATGGTTCCTTGAAACCAACTTGCCTAGAAAAAGTGGATGGCCTTTTTTTTATGATAGGTTGGGAAAAGTAAAAGGCAGCCAGAGGATGCCATGGAGGCCGTGCAAATAGAGGATGGATATCTTTTTCATAAATTTATTCTCTTACTACTCACGCTTTCACTATCGCTGGATTTACACAGCAAGCTGCTCGATGGGTTGAGGATGCGCAAAAAGCTAGGCTTTCCATAATTCTTTGTTCTATTCCATTTTAATCTATTTGTTTATCTAAATTTTTGCAGGTTTCAAAGATTAGAAAGAAAGGTTGGAAGACAGATTGAAAGATTAGTTTTACCAAAAAAGAATTGGAAAAACTAAAAACTAACATTTTAAAATAAATAAACATTGTTTTATACAATTCCTAATAAAAGATAAAAAAATGTACTTTCAGATTGAAAAGATTAGAATCTAAATAATTCTTAAACAAACTAGTATATGTTTTTATTTATTTATTTGTTTATTAATTTGTTTGTTTTATTTTCTAATTGTTCATTAAAAGAAACTAGCTCTAAATGAGTTTTCATTTCTAGGATAACTTGGAAATTATTAAATGAAAAATAAAAAGAGACAAATTTCAGAATTTCTTAAATTTAAGAGATTAAAATTAAATTTTTAATTCCTATTAAAATGAATAGTAATTTAAGACTATTTTAACAAATAAAAACATTAAATAAAATTAAAACAAAGCTAATTTTAAACTCTAAAAACTAAAACCTACCTATTCTAATTAAAAAAATTAAAAATTATTTACATAAAATGAAACTTCCAATGCAAGCATCTATTTAACAAGACTAAACAAAAATTCAAATCTAATTTTACAAAATGAAGTCTAAGATATATAAAAATAGGCGAAATTAAGTACCGAAAATGTAAGTTAATGAAATAAAAACAAAAACGAAACTAATTTAAACTAGTACTTACTTGAAAACATTGTTTGATGCAGCATTTGTTTGCAAGATATTCTTCTGGATGCTGATCACCCGAGATTCCTTCTTCATCCCTTTCAATTTCTAGTTCGAACAGGTGCTCCTCCTTTGATATGCATGATTCTTCGAATGTCAATTCCTCTTTCACTTTAGGAGGAGTAGTAAATCTTTTAGCTGCTATCAAGATCTCCTTTTCTTGGGAAGGGGAGATGGAGATCCCTGCTTCTGCTAGGAGTTGAAAGAGTTGATCTAGACTTAGACATATGCTCATACTAAAATCATTTGACTGAAATCAAATCAAGTACTAGAAAAAACAAGTACATGACAAGCACAAAAATAGTATTACAAAACAAGTACAAAAAATAGAAATAAAAAAGGTGCATAAAAACCTATACAAAAAAAAAATGAACAGTTACAAAGTTAGAAGCAAGTTAGTATGAAACAAAGGCACCCAAAAAAAAAATCAATCCAAACTTTACACTACAAAATTGTAAATGAAAAATTAAAACTTGCATAAAAACAAATTCGAAATTGTAGAAAAATAAACATGCATTTGTAGAAAATAAAAGAACTTGCAGGAAAATAAACACTTTGCAAAAAATAATCAAGGCTTTGGCGCAACCCACTAAAGTGGATGCATCTGGCTGTTACACAACGAAAATTCCGTGGTGAAGTCGTCTTTGCACCTTACAGTTTTCTCTTCCCCTTTCTATCTAATAAAAACAGACTATCTACCTATCTAAACTCTGATCCCTTTTAGCAACTCCCCGACAACAACGCCAAAATGTTGGGTAAAATATTAAACAAATTATAATAGAATTCCAACGATTTAATTGTCAGCCCAGGGAGTGCGTAAACTCGTGAGGCACAAACAAAATATATGCAGGGGCAGAGTGTCGCTGAACCTAATCTAAAATTCTAGATAACTGTAATAAGAAATACATGTAATTGAAATTAAATCTAGTTTATGAAAACAAGAAATTACATGAAAATAAATCTAATTGCAGAAAACATGAAATTAGATGGAAATAAATCTAATTACAGAAAACATAAAATTGTATAAATTAACTTAATAAAGCAAGACTGAAATTGCATGAAATAAATTGGTATAAAGCAATCGAAATTAACTTGTGAGCTCACATAAAATCAATACTGAAAATGCATAAAAAAAAATAACTGGAATTCTATACTAAGAACTCATAAGAAAGAAATTAACTGAAATTCTATACTTAGAACTCATAAGAAATAAATTGTTGAAAATCTATATTATGGAGGAATCAAAGGATGTGCATTAAGCATCATCTCCATTACATAACAATCATAAATCCTATTCTATGACTAACTCTGAAAGAGATCTAGACTACCTTCTACTTCCAAACCACTAGAGAGGCCTCTAACCAAAATGAGGAGAGAGCCCTCCTATTTATACAAGAATTCAAGATAGCTGATCTTAATTACAGATCCACAATTCTCTTAACTTATCCCTTTAAATCCTCAACAAATAGATAATTCATCCCTTCAAATCCTCAACAAATCTACAACTCATCCCTCAAAATTCTCTAGCAAATATTGGATGAGATATTCTCTCCACACCTCCATGATCTTCTCCTTGAAGTTAGCTCACATATAGAAGATGAAATTCGAATCTGAGGCTAGGTGGCCACTTTTGAGCTTATTAAAGTCTTCAAATACACCTGTAAACATCACCAAACTCACCCAACTTTAAATTATAATGAAAATATGTTATGTTTCTCAATAATTAACCACAAATTCACCCAAAATACTCGAAAATAAATGATTTGGAAAATGGTAATATAAACCTATATTTATTATGAAAGTGGTGAATATTAATGATTTTATGGAAGGATAAAATAGGAATAAGGTGATAAATGGTATGTAAAAGATGAATAAAATGTGGTGTTTTTACGGCTCAACAACCACTATGGTCTAAAATATTTGTTTGATCAGCCTACTCTGAACACTAGGCAAGTTAGATGGCTGGAATTTTTATGTGATTTTGATTTTGAAATCAAGCACATAAAAGGTAAGGAGAATAAGGTAGTTGATGCACTCAGCATGAAAGTATAAGAAATGCATTTGACATATATTAGCATTTTCCAACAAGATTTGAGACAAGAGATTATTAATCATAATGCTTAAGATGAAATGTATGCGTAGGTAAAGGATAAATTACAACACCAAAGCCTTGAAACGAAGTATGAATGTTATAAGTTAGAAGATGATGTAATTCATACTTATAAGAGTATAATGTTTATTCCAAATGTGGTATATTTGAGGAGGGTTGTTATGGATGAAATCCATCAAAATCCATATTCTAGTCACCAGGGATATCAGAAGACAATTGCTACAACAAGGAAGCAGTGCTTTTGTCCAGGGATGAAGAAGGACATGGCTGAATATATTTCAAGGTGCATGAAGTGTCAGCAGGTAAAGGTGGAGCATCAACACTCAGCAGGTTTGTTGTAGCCTTTGCCGGTTCCAGAATGGAAATGGGAAGTGATTTTCATGGACTTTATTACAGGATTGCCGATGACTTGGAGACAACATGATTCCATCATGGTTGTGGTGGACAAGTTGATGAAGGAAACACATTTTATACCAGTAAAGTACACACATAAGAATGATGATATTGCCAAGATTTTCATGAAAGAAAATTTTAAATTGCATGGATTGCCTTAGGAAATAGTCTCTGACAGAGATGTTAAGTTGACTTCTAAATTTTGGAAAGGATTGTTTGCAGACTTGGGAACAATGTTGAATTTTAGCATTGTCTACCATCCTCATACCGATGGATAGACTGAGAGTGTTAACCAAGTGTTGGAAGACATGCTTCACATGCATGTGATGGACAAACGATCCAAGTGGGAAGACTATTTACACTTGGTAGCATTTGCTTATAACAATGGACAGCAAGCATCCTTGGGGATGAGTCCACATGAAGCTTTGTATGGCAGGAGGTGCAGAGCACCAGTAACTTAGGATAACCTAGTGAAGAGAGTTGTGATCGGTTCAGAATTGTTCAAGGAGATGGAGCAGGAAGTTGTAAAAATCAGACAGAATCTAAAGGAAGCCCAGGACATACATAAAAGCTATGTAGATAAGCATAGGGTGAACAGAGAGTTCAATATTGGGGATCATGTTTACCTCAGGGTGAAGGAAAAGAAAAGTTCATTGAATCTTGGGAGTTGTGCCAAGCTGTCTCCTAGATACTGTGGGTCATTTGAAGTGCTTGAAATAATAGGACTAGTTTCATATAGAATTGTATTTCTTGCTAGAACTAGGGCTCATAATGTTTTTCATGTTTCTTTGCTTAAGAAATATGTACATGATCCTAACCATGTAATAAATTGGGATGTGATGCAGGTGGAACTAGAGGGAGAGTTCCAAATCAAGCCTATGAGCATCCTCACTAGGAAGGTCAAAATGCTTCGGAACCGAGCACTAGGATAGGTAAAGGTGCAATGGAAGCACTCTGGTCCTCAAGAAGCTATGTGGGAGTTGGAGGATGCCATGTGATTGGAACATCCATTTTTATTCAATTCTACGGATTGCTGAGGGCAGTACCAACAAATCATTTTTGTTCAATATTGAAAGCACTGAGGAAAGTGTTGTTGAAGGGGGAGGGAAATGTAGCACCCCGATTTTGAACCCGTTTTCATTTAAATAATATGATGTAAATAATCATGGTGTGGAGCTCAAGGAAAAAGCCTCACCATCGATTTAGTGTTTATGTTTTGGCGATTAAGATTTAGGCCGATGGTGTTTTTATGCTAGCTTCACGTTATAAGTTGGGATATCAGATTAAATTTGCAATTTTTAATTAAAATCATATAGACAACTATGTCAATGAAGCAAAATGAGATGGGGGCATGATTTTTGCTAAGGATAAGGGGGGGATTGGAAGAGTGGGTAGAAATTCGAAATGGGTAGAGCACCATTTCTGAAAAAAAAACATTTTTTAAATTTTTTTGGGAAATATAACACCAACAAAAAATGCCTACCTTTCCCTCATGTAGTCGCGTTCCACATTCCCCTCACGATTTTGGACTATGTTAAACGTTTTGGGCAAGGGGGATTCTGGAATTCACACAACAAGCAAAACCACTCTAAGTCTTGATCCTTAAGGAATTTTCCTATTTTGTGAAATGTTTTCCTTTTTATGATTTTCTTGTGTGTTAGTTGCTTCCTGTTAGCGAATGCCTAGAATCTGATTTTTGTTTTTGAATTGAATGACCATAATTTTTTTTTGTTTTGGTAATTGTAGTAGTCAGTCTGGTTCAGGAAATGCTCAAAAATTCATAATTGCTATGTGTGTGTGTATTCCTTGGCTTCTGTTACGTTTTCTTAATCCCAGAACTGAGATCGCTATGTATACATTCTTGTTTGACATCTAAATTGATTTGGGGAATGACAATTGAGTCTGGAATTTCTTGATAAACCTAGTGTGTGAAGGAACCTCATAGACCAATATAGAGGGTTGAATTTCTTCTTTGCATACCTTGAGTAGCACTGGAAGGGAAGGCATGGCCCGAGGGACTTTGTAGCAGAGAAGGGGATGTTTCCTTGTGTTGGCTTTGTAAATGTTTAGAATTTAGGCTAGATCCAGTGTAGGTGTCCATAGCTCTGGGATTGAGCTCACTAGCTTAGCAGTAAATATTTCCACCTCCTTGGCATCCTGATAAACCCAACTGGAAGGATGGCTTGGATGGTAGCCTGATAAACCCATATGTTGGCTTGGATGTGTCTCATGTGAATTTTGGCTAAGTGTAAACCACTTTCTGTGTAATCCTGATAAACCCAACAGGAAGGATGGATTGGCTGGTAGCTTGATAAACCCATCTATTGGCTTGGCTATGTCTCATGTGAATTTTGGCTAAGTGCAAAGCATTGTTTATCTGAGCCTGATAGACCCAACTGGAATGATGGCTTGGCTTGGATGGTAGCCTAATAAACCCATCTGTGGCTTGGTTGTGACTTGTATAAACTTTGGCTATGTGTAAATCACTGCATGTGTAAGCCTGATAAACCCAACCATGTTGGCTTGGATGATTTTTATTGTATCCTTGGCTATGGGGAAGTCTGCTATTGTTCCTTATTCGTTGAGGAAATCATACCCAACTTGGGGGTGGCAGTGTTGCTGAGATATTGATGAGCACACTGGCTTATGATTGGGTAGAATGTTGCAGCGACATAACTGGTTGCAGGGCAAGCTTGTGATAAATATAAATATCTCTTGTGTTTCAATCCCTGCAATTGTACTTGTTTATAAATTAATATGAAATGATGAATGATTGAATGAAATGTGTTGTGCTCAGCTGTATATTTCATGAATGATGCATCTATGTGTGTAATTAATTCAATGAATTTTCTAATTTGTTATGAATTTAGATTGACCAGAACGGTGATGGCCCGGATGTTGGGAATCCATTTTATACTTCAAAATTTTCATGAACATATCGAATTTCCACAGATTTTCTCTTCCGTAATTCCCTTTCCGCAACTTGCGGGATGCAGGATGCAGAAATGCGCCTTGAAAAAGTTTGGACTCCGCATTTTCCCTTCTGCAATTCCCTTTCCGCAATTTGCGGGATGTGGAAATGTCGTTTGGCGAAATATGGTTTCCGCAATTTGCGGGATGTGGGATGCGGAAATGACTTATGGTAAATTTTGATTTCCGCAACTTCAATCTTCACAATGGTCGTTCCACATGCGGGATGCGGGGTGCAAGTGTGAAATTTTGATATGTTTTCGTTTCCGTAAGTGAAGCTCTCCACTTTGTTGATTTTCTGCGGGATGCTTCTCCGCTGTCAATTTGTTTTTGGATGCGGAACTGAAAGATACCGTTGATTTCTACTGCGGTTCTTCTCATCCATTTGATATTTCTGCGATTTGAGGAATATGACGAATCAATACACGATCTGGATCTGAATGTTAGCAGGAGGGAAATTCTCGCTTGTGTAGATCTGAAAGAGGTTTAAGAATAAAAAAGAAACGAGAATCATCAAACGCGTGTAGAATCCATGGAGTATAAGAGATGGATAGAAACAACAAATCCCCCACCTCCCTTGACAAAAAATGATTCCTAACCCCACAAAAATAGAAACTACAAAAGGAAGAAGAAAGAAAGCAAAAGAAAACTCATTATTGGAAATTTTAACAAGAAGGAATATAACAGAAGCAAAAAGATTTTTTCCCACTTTTTTCACTTGGTTGGTACTAGGCTAATCGAAGATGATTAACTGGACTCAAATCCTGCTACATCCTCTCATTTACCTCCAACTAGGGTTTTCAGGACCATATTCCTCCATCTGGGGTTTTTATATCCATCCATTCCCATATTTCCAAACATCATTTAAGGTCCAAACTAGTGTTCATCACATCATTCATATATATATAATGATTTTTATTGTATCATGTTGTTGAAATATCTCCTAGTGATATAAATGAATAATTCTGTGACCCATATTTCCAAAGAATTTCCAATAACACTCATTGATCCTATCTAGGAACTTAATATCTATATATTTTCTGGAATGAGAGGGAGATATTGTTTTTCTTTTCTTTTTCAAATGCTGCAGCAATTTTAATTGCCACAATCATTATGGAGATTCCTTTTTCCTGTTTAGTAAATATATTCATAGTAGTAGAGTAATGATGTTCTTCTCCTCACATAAATATTATGATTTGATTCTCATTTACCCGTTGGTTGTTAATATACAATTTTTATTTTTATTTTTATGGAATTATGGACTTGCAATGGTTCTGCACTAAAAGACTTACACGATTTGGACATGTGTTTTTTGGGATACTACCACTATTTAAAATCCTTAACTCTATCGAGTTATGTCTCTTCACGGGAGTTTTATCCTAGGTAAAAAGATTCGATTGGTTTCGAATATATAAATAATTTATTATTATGGATATACAATTTCAAGCCCCTCTCCCTAACCCACTTTCCATCTTTCAAATAGAACTTGTCTATAGAAATTGTACAATTTTTGCATAAAAGTCGATGTAAAGTATTTTAAAAGAATATTTTCACTTAGCCTAACAATTATTCTACAAATCTGAATTTCTAGTCAGAGATTTTATGAGAAAGATCTAAGAATTTATGTATCCTTTGGACAATTCTCCTTAAACAAATAATATGTAAGAAGAGATATAAAATTAACCAGATATTTAATTCTAATTAAACAAGAGTAAACAATTATTTTCCTAATTCTATCATATTCTAATCAATTACTCTGTAGGGGTTTAAAGAACTTTATGCAGAAAAAAATAACCTTTCATAAAAAAAATGCAAAGAAGTTTAAATAGAAAGATAACTTTTCATAAAAACATAACTTCTCATAGTAATCAGTTATCTGTGGTCTCTGACCAAATTTCTAAGGTATTAAACCCATTCCACATAACCATTGATTGTGGACTAATTATTTTTCTTCCGATCCTTGCGGTGATCACCCCCAAGCTACATCAAACTTGTCAAGATTTTATAACTTGGGGAAACATGTTTTAATCTGAAATATTATTTAAGTAGAAGTTCCTTCAGGATCTCGTTACTCAGCATTGTGGCCCCTGTATTAATATTCATCCATGATATTATATCCTACTTCCCATAAACTCTAGGCAATTACTCTTCCTACCCATAAACTCTAGTTATGTAATTTTATACCCATAAACTCTATGTAGAAGTTGAGCGCTCTTCAGGGAATCCGGGTTGTACCCTTTTAGGAAAAAAATGACACACACACTTCTCTATAGTCTTCATCTTCTATTGATTCATTTTATCTTAATCAATATCTATTTTCTACAGGGATGATATCTCTCTTCTTGGATAATAAATAATATATCTTTTTTTTTAATATATCCTCTTAGTCTTGGAAGCAAAGAATGACCTTCTCCTTCTGCTTCCTTTTTCTTATTTTCCATTTTTAGGGAGGTAGTTAGGGTTCATTTTTAGTTCCTCACCTTTCTGAAAATTTATTATTATTATTTGTAAGTTCGTCTTTTTAAATTTTAATCACTCTTACAAGTTATAACTCCCTAGTAAGTTTGATCTCTCTTTAAGAGGCAGTTCCAGAGAAAATTGGTGAGGGAATAATAAGTAAACAAAAGACATTATAATTAATTGTTTCTTAGATCACATAATAAAATATTACTCAGGTTCGTGCCCTCTTTACTTTTATCAAAATAGAAATTAATTCCTTTGACTTTTCAGTTAGGAGTTGAGGTCTTGGGACATTACATCCTACCCCCCTTAAAAGTAACATTGTATTGGTGTTAATATTTAGTTTTAATCAAAAAGAAAAAAAGGGTAACCTTTTCTCATAACCTTCTCCCTTTCCCAAAGTGCCTCCATTGCACTTTCACCTGAGCCATGACTTTATTCCTAATTGGAGTTTCTCTCTGGTCCAGTATTCATTGAGGATATGGCAGAAAGTTTCCTTCTAGTTTTGCCTACAATAAACTCAATTCAATAACGTGATTTGGATCATATTTTTTTTTAAAGAGACACATGCAACATGTTACAAACTCTAATATGAGCTGGAAAGGCCAACTGGTAAGCAACAATAGCGATTCTTGCGAGGATTTTGAACGACCCATAGTATCTTGGGGATAATTTGCTACATTTACCCATTCGGAGAGTACTTGTTTTTTGCCTTAAATTTTAAATATACATGATATTCCACATGGTATTATTTTTCCCTACATTTTCTATCTAAATAACTCTTTTACTATTCTCGTGCTTCCTTTATATTTTGTTTTACCTTTTCCACTAATTTCTTTAGATCCTTTAGGAGGTTTGGTCCTTGCATTAACATATCCATCGGATCATTCCAAGTAACTTATTTTCTGAACTTTCTACCATACAAGACTTTGAAAGGATACATTTTAGTTGAATCTTGATATCAACTATTATAAGATAATTCTTCTAAATATAATTAATCTTCCCATTTTGATGGATTTTGCATGACATGCATTCTTATAATTTCTTTGAGAATCTAGTTAGTCAGCTCTGTTTGGCCATTTTGTTAGTTTTTAAAATATTATAGTAGTTTAAATTAATTGAAAATAAAAAATAGGATCTATAGAAGAAAGACAAAGTACAAAAACAAAGAACCAAAGAATTTATCCTGGGAAATGCAATCGGGAAAAACCAACAAACCTTCGTATATAGATGATAGCTTCTGAGAGTAGAGAAAAGAAGAAAGAGAGAGAGAAGTCTCTCTAAGATACAAACCTAGAAAACCACTCCTTTTGGTTGTAGTAGAGGACCTACTTATGCTGCAACGAACTTGAGTGGGTGAATAATTAATAAGGACGGGTGCCTCCTATTTATATTGATTTTCCTAGTGACTTTTTACTGGGGCTGACTTGACAGTGTTATTGGGGCTGACTTGACAGTGTTACTAGGGCTGACTTGTCTTGGGGAAATAATGTGTATTTTTATTCTTTTCTTTACTTAGTATTCCTTGGGTTTACACTGATTCTTTCTATGGTTTACAAGAGTAATTACATCAATATAATCTCCCGTAGGAGGTATAAGGAAATATAATAAAAGTACAATGGGAATAACTTATCAAGTTGCACAATTTCAAATGCTCCCTCTCAACAAGGAAGGTATTCTTCATATATGTTCATCATCAACATCACAAACATATGGGCCTCTTCTGTACATCTCATATGTATCGATCATCTCTATACACACGAAAGGTTGTTAACATTATCTCCATTCATTGAGAGCTAGCATCATGTATTTGATCCACTCATTCCATTGGTAGATCCAACAATTCTGCCAATCTACATAGTCCATCAGAGAGTAAAATAATCAACATGTCATCTAGTACGATTCCGTCTCTAACCGAGGACCAGGACATGCTTCACACTTCCATTTAATACCTATTTCTATCAAGCGAAAATGGGATTTCTCCCACACTAGACTGAGAACCAGGGCAAATAATGATCACTAGTGTACAAAAGCACTTACTACCTGTTCATCTCTAATGCTGATGGGATTTCTCCCACAGAAGGCCGAGAACCAGAATGAGTAGTTGTCACTAGTGCACACAAATTTGTACTTCCTGACCATCTCAATATGCTGATGTGATTTCTTACATACCAAGTTGAGAAGCAGGCTGAGAAAAGGCCACCAATGTACATGACCATCTACTACCTATTCGTCTCTACTGCCGATGGGATTTTTCCCATACAAGGATGAGAACCAGAATGAGTAGAGGTCATTAGTGTACACATCCATTTTCTACATGTGAATCTCACAATGCAATGGGATTTCTCCCATATGAGGCTAATATCTGGAACGAGTAGAGCCACTAGTGTGAAAGAAAAGTAAATTTCTGTCTCAACTTCGCCTCTCCACGAGGGATGCATTTTATTTTACTCCATGTCTTCTGCGAAATTAGTCAAATTTTTTCATGAGAATAGGCTTGGTAAGAATATCTACAGTATGGAAATCTTTTGGAACATGTTGTAACTCGATCACACCTTTATACACCATATCATGAATGTAGTGATATCAAATTTATATATGCTTCGTCTTATTTTGAAATACATGATTCACTGACATCTATATACAACTTCGATTATCATAGTGAATCACAGTGACCAAAAAATACTACAAGGAGTTTTTGAAGCCATATTTCTTCTTAGGATGCTGTTTTGGTAGCCATATACTTGGCCCTTACAGTGTTGACTGCTACCAATGTCTTCTCTTTCTACACCAAGAAATATCTGCAGAACCGAAATTGAAGCAAAATCCAGAAGTACTATTCTTGTGTGCAACACATCCTTCCCAATCTAAATCAAAAAATCATTGCAATGTAAATTCACATCTTGAAGCATATCTTAGTCCATATCCCACAGTGTCACGTAAGTACTTGAGAAATTGTTTTGTAGTAACCCAATGAATCTACGTTCATTACTCATAAATTGGCTAAGAGTGTTCACAACAAAACAAATATCAGTTATGGTGTTCTACAAATACATTAGAGTGTTAGAAAAATATTCCCATCATATCTATGCTTTGGACCTTCATGTTGTTCCACCTAGTATGAAAAGGGTTCTAGTGCCTAGTTTAATATTTTTGACCATAGTTTGTCCACACTTGAATAGAAGTTATTCCATAATACAATGTTTGTACACAAGTGTGCCCAATATCCTTGTTATGGGGATTCAAACTCATGCATTAATGATGAAGAAACCCTATTTCCCTATGGGATAAGGATGGACCAAGGGCACTAATGCACTCTATTTGGTTAAACTGCTCATTAAATGGTCCAAAACCTAGCCCTAAACCACCTTATGCATGTGTTCACACCTATTTTGACTATCCTAACCTACTTTTGGTCCCTTCTGGTCCCTATGATTTGTTGAACATCATTATGACACCACCTTTAGTCCCTCATGTTCATTGAACCTCATTATGGTCAAATCTAGGGTTTACACTTGGCCTTCTGTCATTGATGGTTGAGTTGGTCCAATATAAGCCTACCATTTGTGAGACATTCATATGATTTGTTGGACCCATGGTATTTACCCAAGGTATTGCATGTGATAATGCCTATATATTTTACTGGTTTTTTGTCAATAAACATACTAATGGAAATATACTCTAGAGAGGTTTCTCTAGTTTATGTCTCAAATTATTCTCTCATTTCATGCTATCTCTAGAATAACTATAAGTAATAATTTCTAATGAATCTAGATGTAGGTGGTTTGCACATGACTTATAACCTTGGTTGTGATGTTGTGCAAGCTAAATTTCACATAATATTAGAGCTAGTTTGATTCATAGTGTTTTTCTTATTTTTTCTTAGAAGTTTGCATTACAGGTTATTCAATGATTCTTTGTCACTCAGTGTGCAGCAAAAAATGGAGAAGTATCATGTCACCTTGCTTACTCCATTCAACTAATTTGAATGGAAAGCTAATATGGTAACTCTATTGAGATCCAAAGGTCTCTACAGAGTTACTATGGGGACATAAATTGAGACAAAATTTGCTATTGAGAAGTCCCTATTTTTCAACAGAATGGATGAAGAATTTGGGATGTTTGTTAGAAGTGTTGTGCCATTTAGATCATCAAGTAATGACTCCAAATTTTTTGATGTAGTGAATAGGAATGAATTATACAAACTAAAAAAATCAAATCTCACATGAAACAAACAAGTATTGCTCAGAGAATTACACTATTATCTTCATTAAAGAATACAGTGTTACAATAGTGTTACATAGGAAATGAATTCGAATCATTAGGGATGAATTTGAATCTCCCAACTGGATGTGACTATATTTGACTGCATGGCTAAATAAATATGTCTAAATCACTATTGGAGTCTAATTGGTTAACTCCAGATGTATAATCAACTCACACAATCAGTTATAATCAGTTAACTCAGTCTAACTGAAGAGGCAGGTGAGAAAAGTTGCCTTATCCACATGCATCCATGCATAACTGGAGCTAACTGAACTGATTGTCATCTAACTGAATGTAACAGAAGGATAACTAATCTTAACTAGTTCCAACTCCAACTTACTGAAGAAGGTTGGTGCCGAGACTCCCAATGGCTCCTAAAATGTAGGGATTGGCATATGAGGCACCTAAAATGATGCATGGAAGTGCAGTCAATGGAAATTAGCCTCTATCGGTGTTACCCACAATCTAGTAACTGGTATATGTGGCTCGATTAGGCCAAGTGAACCAAATAATTAAAGAAAACACCTAAGTTAGGATACAATAATCAAATATATAGTTTGGTCAAGGGAGGATTATAAATCCTAAACCCCCCCCCGAATCCTAACTTGGAGAATCGCGGGCCTTGGAAACAAGGCCAAAATTCACCCATATACAATCTAAAAGATACCGTTTTTCTTAATAAACCGAGGAAATAGGGGAAAAACTCATGGGAACCCCCCCCTCAAAATAAGCAGGAATCCGGAAATACAAGTTAAAAACTTGCAAAATCTTTTGCTGCAATTTGCAACACTATGAAACAACACCATAATATTCTAGTTCTTCTTTGCAGCATCATCCTAAATATGTGCATGTTATCTTCTGTGCAGCATCATCCTAAATATGTGCATGTTAAACTCTGAATACAAACTAAATGATTATGTCTGGAGGAATATTCCTCTTTGGAAGAAGAAGAATATGCTCAACTAAATTAGAAATCTGAGATAGCTGCTGGATGAAAACTTGACCCATGTAGAGAAATTGAAATCAACTGATGAGAGAGAAAAGGTGCTTGAGAATTCAAACCATGTGAGGAAAACCCCAAAAAATTATATATAGAATACTTGAACATCAAACCATGTGAGATAAAATCATCCCCAAGTGTTAGGACAAAGTTTCTAGGCAAATGCATAATGTCTCCTTCTTTACTAGTTAAGTGAGGAGATGAGCATGTGATCAAATAGTTAGGTAGAGAAGACCTGGGACTGTGGAGAGAGAATGATTGAGCTCCATAATATGATATAGCTTCAGAAATAATCAATTATTAAAAAAATAAAATATCAGAAAACTCATAAGAGGAAACTAACATCAAATCCCCAACAACAAGTTTGAAGGAAACTTGCGGTACTTGATTTGTCACACCAAAATTGATGAGAGAAGCTACAAGCATTACTAAAATCTCTTCGAATTTAAAACTTGAAAAAAATAATATCAGATCAGATCCAAATAAGATCATATCATATCCAATTAATTTCATATCATATCCAAGAGTGTTCTCCACTGAGATGGTAGATGCACCATTTTCTCCTTCTTCAAAACCCTGAGTATTGGTGCATGCAATCATGTAGGAATTTTATTAAAGCTCATTATTAATGAGGATGAATGAATCACTCCTAAAATATGATATTATTTCTAAAATATCCATACATGCATAAAATATAATATCAGCAAAATCATAAAATAATATTGACATCAGTTCACCAACAACAACTTCGGAGGAGAATTGCGATACTTGATTTTTCACACCAAATTTGATGAGACTAGCTACAAGAATCACTGGAAGCTATTGAAACTTAAAAATTGAACCAATTAATATTAGATCATATCCAAATAACATCATATAAGATACAAATAGGTTCATATCATATCCAAGAGTGTGCTCCATTGATATGGTAGATGCACAATTTTCTCCTTATTCAAAACCCTGAGTATTGATGCATGCAATCATGTAGGAATTTGTTGGAAGCTATAGATCAATGAGAGTGAATGGATAAATCCTATAATATGATATTATTTCCAAAATATCCAAATAATTACTTATCTACACACTAGCAACATCATTAGATACAAATAAATCAAATTCCTCTCCCTTTCCTGGAGCAATCACTGGTAAACTATGCACATAATTTATAATAGAAGAATAATTGGAGAATTTTTTCATAGAATGGAAGGAGAGTTTTTCTTCAATAACATAGATTCGAATGTGTTCTTCTGGATCAACCATATGAGAAGATGATATATCAGAGATATCATAAATTTTTGGAACAACAGGAGAAGGAGTCACTCCAAGGAGACTTTCTTCAATTCGAATTAACTGTGTGGAAAATGATGCTTCTTCTCCATCTTGAAGAAATTCATCAGATATATTAGAGGCATATAATTTTGAATAAATAACTCTTTTGGTTCTGAATGTGCTCTCCAAATTTCTATAATAATCCTCATTGTGCTTCCCAAAGGTTCTATTCAGTTCTCTCCATAGATCCTTTGGGTATTCTGCAGAATCAATAAGGTAGCACAAGCTAGGAGGAATGTCCAGACCTATTCTTCCAAAATATCTATCACTATCATTTAGCCAGTCATTCTCATATTTATAAGACTCTTTACCAAGTCTAATATATACCTCATAGAGACCTTGTATCTTTAGAGATGTAATCATCTTCAACTTCCATTATGAATATCTTGTGGATGGAGTAAGAAGAGGTACTGATAATCTCGAATCCATATGAAGTTGAACCTACAAAATATCACTGCAAAACCAAAAATATTTTAAATATGTTAGAATCAAGACTTCCCTCTCGACATGAAAAATTTATCAAGGTCTTTCACATTTGCACCACCATTCTGAATAAATTCAGAGGAAGCAATGCACTCATTGCATGACTTATGTGGAAACCCAACTGTTTCTAGTGTTCAATGTAGAGTAGACAGACTTGAAGCTTGTTTGAGATGGCTCTGATACCATGTTATAATTGTTGTTCCATTTATATCATTAAGAAATGAGTCCAAAATTATCGATGCACTGAATATGAATGAATTATACAAACTGAACAAATCAAATCTCACAGGAAACAGGCAAGTATTGCTTAAAGACTTACAATATTATTTTCATTAAAGAATTCGATGTTACAATAGTGTTACATAGGAAAATAATTCGAATCATTAGGGATGAATTTGAATCTCCCAACTGGATGTGACTGTATCTAAATGCATGGATAACTAAATATGTCTAAATAACTATCAGAGCCCAAGTGGTTAACTCTGGATGCCTAAAGTCACACAATCAGTTAAATCAGTTTAACTAAAGTGGTAGGTGAGAAAAGGATCCTTATTCACATGAAACCATGCATAATTGGCACTAACTTAATGTAACTGAAAAATAACTAAGCTTAACTAGTTCCAACTCCAATCGACTGAATTAGGTTGGTGCTGGGACTCCCAGTGGATCCTAAAATGTAGGGATTGGCATAGGAGGCACCTAAACTAATGCATGCAACTACAGTCAATGGAAGTTATCCTCTATCGGTGTTACCCACTCTCTAGTAACTGGTATATGTATCCCCATTAGGATAAGTGCACCAAAATAATTAAATAAAACACCTAAGTTAGGCTAAAATAATCTAATAGACAGTTGGTCAAGGGAGGATTATAAATCCTAACAATGTTGTGTCTTAGTATTTCGAGAGATATCTTATTTCAAGTTGAAAGTCTCAAAAATACAAATGAATTATGGCTCAATATTGAGTCATTATTTGGGAATACTGATGAAGTAAGAGGCCACCAACTGGAAAATGAGTTGATCTTCTTGATCCCAACTCAGTTTGAGACAATCCAATACTTCTTCACCAAGTTCAAATCATTGGTGATACAACTGAAGAAATGTGGCATTGAGAAGAAAGAGGATAACCTAATATTTTCCATTATTTCCAAAATAGGTCCTGAATACTCAGTATTTGTGTCTACATTCCATGCTACAAAGCTTGCTATTCAAAATTGGAGGATGCCCTCCTTGGATGCATTCATATATTCTCTTACCCAAGAGAAAGATAAGATTGTGAAAATGGGTACTTTGAGTTATTCAAAGGACCATGTGCTTTCTGATCATGGAGATAGGAATTTTAGAAATTCTAAATACAAAGGAAATCAAAGAATGAAGGAGAAGAAGCATCTGGATAAAGAACGCTCAAGTTCTATTGATGAGGATTCAAAAGCCAAGAGATGAAGAGAAAGAGATAGAGAAAAAAGTATGGTTATTCTAGTGGTTATAATTATGAGGAATATTGTTTCATAAATAATTTGGACATCATGACCAATTTTTTTGAAGAAAATAATACTGATGTTCCATATTTTGCAAGAAAAGAAGAAGGAAAGCTCTCTTTGGAACAAGAAGATGGTAAGCGCTTGTATGATTTGGGTGCTGCGGTCAATCCTCTCTCTAATATATCTGATTTTTATGTTTCTACTTATTATTCACATTCTAGTATATCATATTCTGAAACCTCCATCCATTCCTTGGAAGAAACCCCAAACAGTTCACCAAAGTTTCCTCCGAATACTTGTCTTTTTTCACTAGATTCCAACTTGTCTTCTGAAATATTTTTCCCACTCCATTAAAATCCTTCCTATTATGATTTTTAAGGTAATATGTAGGATTATATGTGGGTTATTACAACCTTAAACTCATTTCCCCAACCATTTTATTCCCAAAATACCCTACAACCCCCAAGTTCTCGAGTTGAAAAATATCACAATTGCATTGTTTCCAATACTGAGTCACTTGTCTATGTTGCTTTTATGTCTTTCATATCATTCATTGGTTGGAAATACATGTCATTTTACCTCATGGGATTGTTGTTACACATTTATGGACCTTATCTCACCACCTATGGTTTAAATTTCAAGTCTCCAGACCATCCAAGTTCGCTCAATTGTCAGTGTGATCTAGTTTCCCACTCTTTTCCTACCATGGACCCTTTCGATCATGGAGACACTATACCTCTAATACTTTATAATATATATGACTGATATTCTAATATTAAAGAGCCTCATGAGAGTTTTATAGAGTTATGAAAGTGTTTCATCATTTTGGGAAGAAGATACATGGTTTAATTCATGATATGGAAGCTACACAAGAAGATGATTTTGTTGAGTCTTTTGATGTTATTTGGGAAGGAGTTTGTTGATATATATTTTAAATTAATGATTATGCTTTTATATCAGAGTATTTTTTTCAAAAAAAAAACATTCTTTTGATGATTCTCCATCACCATATGATGACCTTCAAGGGGCCTCTCCACATGTTCTTTGTGTACAACACATTGATGCATGATCTTGGTATCCACGACATCTTCACCAAGTCTCTCACCAAGAAGTTGTTAATTCAGCTCATTCAAGTGATGAAGAAGACCTATTGAAGACATTTTTATTATCTCTGTTCCATGTCAATTATCGAGGGAAAATTTTCATCATGAGATTATGGCTCTTTCCTAATTTTTACATGGACAAATAAATTGTTGTAAAGGGTGACCATAATCCTTGTTGCTTGGGACCATAATCCTTGTTGATGTTGTTCTATGTAGTGTGAATAGGTTTCTAATTCTTAGTTTAGTATTTTGGACCATAGTTTGTCCACACTTAACTAGAAGTTATTCCATAAGATCATGTTTCTCCACAAGTGCACCCAAGATCCTTGTTCCGGGGAGTCAAAATAATGTATTAATTATGAAGGCACCCTATTTCCCTATTTTGTGGAATAAGTATGGAACAAGGGCTCTAATGCACTGTATTTGGTCAAACTACTCATTAAATGGTCCAAAACCTAGCCCTAAACCATGCCATGCATGTATTCACACTTGTTTTGAATATCCTAACCTACTTTTGGTCCTTTTGGTCCTTTTTGGTCCCTATGATTCATTGAACCTCATTATGACACCACCTTTGTTACCTCATGTTCATCGAACCACATTATGACACCACCTTTGGTCCCTCATGTTCATTGAACCACATTATGGTCAAATCTAGGGCTTACACTTGGCCTTATGTCATTGATAGGTGAATTGGTCCAATCTAATCCTACCATTTGTGATCCAATCATATGATTTGTTGTACCCATGGTACACTAGTACAAAATGAGAGTTAAGTGACCAGGTGACCAAAGCATTTGGTCACCATAGTTTTTTCAAGGGACAAATCACCAAAATTGAGAACTTTTAAGTGAGCTAACTAAAAATGACTAAGACAAATGACCATTTTGGTCATGGGAAAAGAAATAAACTAAAAATAACTAATTTTGTCATGGGATAAGATTTAAACTAAAAATGAACACTTAAAAATTGGTCATTTATTTGGTCATTTTTAGTTGTGCCACTCCGACAATGGAAAATTACAATTTTGACAATAAATTTGTACAATTTACTAATTTTTTTTAGTTGTGCCACTCGGAGTCCATATGTAGTGTTAATATTTAGTAAATTGTAACATTGTAGATGGATCCATATAATATACAGTTCAATTAATTCCAATAATGATGGGTGTGGTAAATAATATTTCCTCCCAAAAATGATAATGCTACCCGTATGGAAAATAAGATTCTTCTTCATGCTACATGTACCATTTTATACATCTTTTCAATGAATAGCCTTAAGCATTAGAAATGAGCTTTATGATGGTTAAGATATTCAGAAAATGGAAACAATTGTGTGAGGCATGCCAAGAGTAAACTTACCTTCTAATTCATTTTGAGTTAATATTAAACTCATACAAGGTCACTATTTCTTTTAAAAACATTTTTTATAAAATAAAATTAACTTAGACTCAAGTTTAACTAAATGGTGCAATATATTGCTAGCTACAATGTCTTCCTAGCCACATGTTTTTCTAAATGGTCCACAAACTGAGGCTCCCCATCTTCTTAATATCTTTAATTTAGTTAGCTTGGTTCAAAAGTTACAAGTGTTTGTTTTCCACTCATCTATTGATAATAAAAAACATTGACATCTATGTGAATGGATAAGGGAAAACATCAACATATTTTGGAAAAAGTTGATAGCTCAGACGTTTAGAGATCAAGACAGATACAAGGAGTTGAACGTTGTTGGAACCATGAGCTAAGGAAAGGAATCGACTGGGGAGAGGAATTGGTTGCCAACAGGGTTATGGCCCTAGGGAAGAAAAGTATGCATTGTTATATTAGTATGTAAATTATTATTATTATTATTATTCTATATAGATATGGATATGCAATTTGATAAAAAAATATATAATTTAATATGTGATATTGAATTATTAAGTAGGTTAAGTATGTTTATTGTTATGATTTTTTTTCTATATATGTGTTTTGTTATTTTTTTCACAATTTTTATTATTTTTTCTATAAAAAATTCTAGTCATTTGTATAAAAATAGTATATAAAAGTGAAAAAAAATTTGACACTCATAAACATAGGTAAAACATAAAGATCTGCTGAAAAAAGGTAAAATGTAAAGTGAAGGGTATGTAAAAATCAAAACCGTCATGAAAATTTCATTTGATAGGTTGAAAAAATTGAAATTCCAGGCCTGGTCAAGAGCCAAACCACAAGCCAAATAAGGTGTTACGTGCCCATCCAACTATTGAGAAAGTTCACCAATTAAATCCCTGTGGTTTATATACTATATGCACTATCCTGTCAACAATATGACAAAGGGTTTTGACCATTTTCCACGAATTTGATGAATCTGTATAGATATTATTTTTATGGGTGAAGTTGCAACAAGGGTTTGATTATGAACCTGATACACATAATAAAATATTGAAAATCACCTTTAGAAGAAGAGATTTCAAATTCATGGCTCATCTTTTAGTGAAAATGAAGTTGGCGAGAGTTTATGTGTTGAAAGCATCCACGTTTATGAAGGGAAATTAGTGTATCTTGGGTGTGATTGGACTACAATTGTTTTAATCTCCATATCATCAATATGTCATCACGTGATTAGTTTTAGTACAATCATGATAGAGGAATTTTGGGCCCATCCTTTTTGGTCATTTCCCTATTTCCCATATGCTCTAAATATCGATTTGGATCAGGCTCTTCGATGCTCATTTTTCAAAATACATAGCTTGTATATTTTTTTTGTGTGTTATATTACCTCCATTAATACGTCCAGGGTTCGAACCCCTACACAAGTTGTTGGTTCATCCTCATTCAATGGGAATTTAGTGCCTCCTCAAATATCATCCAAGGGTTTCAAACTGATGTTGATATTGCAAGAAGCATGTGGGATTGATGGGTTTCAAGTGCTGATACAGTTATGTTTTCTATTCTTTGCATTGTTACTCAAACAAGAATGGATTCTCTTTGATTACAAGGAAGCTGAAGGTCAAAATGTCAAAAGGTGTAATCATCTGGTAAAGATCGACAAATTTCAGAAGATTCATAGGTTAAGCTATATTTCAATATGTTGAATCTATGGATTTGAAATGGGTACTGTCTAGGAATTCTAGAAATAATCTTTGATTCCATTAGGAAAATTGATTTTCAATTTCTTATGCATCATGAAATGGACAAAAAGCATATTCTATCTAGTTTTGTATTTGATACTTTGAAAATATAATTTCAGAAAGAATAATATTAGACCTGTAAGTTCTAATTATTATTTTAGGAAATAGATGAAATTGGGTAGAACCAAAGCTAGGATCTCATTTATTTTGAGGTTATGAGGATTCCTTTCCAAAGAAATGATTTTGTGCTAGATATTATTTGGTGAATCCATCTACATTTGCACACGTTCATTACGAATTTTAATAAAGTAGACTTGGAAAAGGCTCAGTTGGGTCTTGGACGTGTACAAATAAAGCATAAAGTCAACTTGACGATAGTTCCATTCCATATCTATTTCCCTCTGTCATGTTAGAAATTCAAATTTCAACTCACTTGAATACTTTCGTGTTCTGGACTTGCTGTTTTCCTTTATGATCATGGAAACGATGGCTAGGGTCCAGAGAATTTTCATTGCAAATTTGGAGAAATTTCTTTAGATGAGTGATGACAATCATTTTGTGATCCTTAAATTTCAACTAGATAAAGTTTTTGCTGATCTAGAGGAACTTGAAATTAGCAAACAACAAATGAAAACAAGGATTCCAAAATGAATGGGAGTTTGGAAGGATTGTTTGTTCAAAATGTATGTAATTGAAACAGCTTCTTGGGAAATTGTTGTTGGTATTCCTACAAAGATAAGGTGACTTGTTGGTCTTAGGGATAAGCTATATGGTATTACATGCAAAATCAAAGTAGATATCAAAACTTCTAATCATCTGATCAAGACCAAAAAATTTAGAAGATTCAGAAATTAGGTTATATTTCAATATGTTGAATCTATGATTTTGAAATGGGTACCATCTAGGCTTTCTAGAAAAAATATTTGATTCCATTAGGAAATTTTATTCTCACTTTCTTATGCATCATGAAATGGCCATCAAGAAGATTCTATCTACTTTTGTATTTGATACTTTGAAAATCTAATTTCAGAAAGAAGAATATTAGACCTATAAGTTCTAATTATTATTTTAGGGAATAGATGAAATTGGGAAGAACCAAAGCTAGGATCTCATTTGTTTTGAGGTTTTGAGGATTCCTTTCCGGATAAATGATTTTTTTCTAGAGATTCTTTGGTGATTCTGTCTACATTTTCACACGTTCATTATGGATTTTAATAAAGTAGATTTGGAAAAGGCTCAATTGGGTCTTGGGTGTGTACAATTAAAGTAGAAAGTCAACTTTACGATAGTTCCATTCCATATCTATTTCCCTCTGTCATGTTAGAAAATCCAATTTCAACTCACTTGAATACTTCAGTGTTATGGACTTACTGTTTTCCTTTATGATCATGGAAACGATGGCCAGGGTCTAGAGTGTTTTTATTGCAAGTTTGGAGAACTTTCTTTAGATGAGTGATGACAATCCTTTTGTGATCCTTGTGTTTGAGCTAGATAAAGCTTCCTTTGATCTAGAGGAACTTGAAAATAACAAACAATAGATTCAAAGGAGGATTCCAAAATGAATGGGAGTTTGTAAGGATTGTCTATTCAAAATGTATGTAATCGAAACCGCTTCTTGGGAAATTGTTGTTGGTCTTCCTACAAAGAGAAGGTGACTTGTTGGTCTCAGGGATAATCTATATGGTATTGTATTCAAAATAAAAGTAGATACATATAATCACCATATAAATCTGATAGTCTTGATGATGTATGGATTTCTTGTTTTGGGTCAAGGTAAATTCTTGAATCATAGTTGACACAACACTAAATATTGTTGATTGCGGGTCAAGATTTTTATGGTACGTAGAATGCATCAAATTCATAAAATGATGAATATTTGGTGATTTTTTTTCTTCAAGGTTGTGTTGCTGCTGCAACATACCCCCAAAACAATTTTACATTTTTTAGAACCCCCTTTTAAAATTTTAGTTTTCCTCTTAGGCATTTTTTTTTGATATTGAGATCCAACAATTTTGTTTAAGTTTATCATGAGGAAAAGTATCAAGAACTTTGAGTTTTTATCAAGGCAGAAAGTGTGTTTTTGATTCGCCACGGTGGATGGTTTCCCAAGTTGTGAGTCATTACGACGGGTATCTTTTCATTTGTGAGATGCTACAACAAATGATTTCTAGTTTGCATATTGGAAAAGTTTTCGATGTCTTTTCTTCCTGCTATGGCGGAAGGTTTCTTGAGTCATGCCGGTGTTGCGGCTGCAACTGTTTTCCCCAAATTCTTTTAGATTTTGGACCCCCCTTTATGATTTTAATGCTGCGTTGAATCAATTGGAGCCGTGAATTTTTGGTCATGCTTTAATTTTGGATGATTTTCAAAGATGAAATCTCATCCTATTTCAGAAATTGCTTGTGTTGGAAATTGTTGTGGGTCGTCGATGTTAGAGTCCGGTTTTTGTTAGTTGAAGATGAATCGGGTCAAGTGTTCTTAGAAAAACGCTGTTTCGGAGGTGAAACAGTTTCAATCGTTGCCAAATTTTTAAAGTTTTAAAACACTTATCATTTTCATCTGACCAGAGGTTGTTGTCTGTTTCTCTTCTACCGTTGCGGCTCCCAAATCAGCTAAGCACCCGATGTGTAAGCGCTCCATCCGCCGATGTGTGTCGGTATTCTAGTCGCATGTCTATAACCCTTTTCTCTTCCACCGTTGCGGCTCCCAAACCAGCTAGCTACCCGAAATGAAAAATGCTCCGCCCACTGATGCGTGTCGCATGTCTGTAGCCTTTTCTCTTCTGCCGTTGCGGCTGTGCAAAGCACTTGCTTTCCGATGTCGATGTATTTCCAATTTTCGTTTGAAAGTTTTCCCACCCATAGCTTAGGTCATAAATTTTCCAACTCCGATATGCTTAAGTGTTTTCACAGCCCCCATCGCATGTTAAAGCCCGCCTATGCGGCTGTGGATAGGTCTACCCTCCCGTGTTGGCAGTAATGCAGCGCATGGCCTTTCTTGCTGCTTAGCCGTTGTAGTTGATATAAGTTAGCGTAGTTGATTTTCTTGAAAAATACTATCCCAATGAATGATTGTTGTCGTTTAATTCCAGGAGCATTCAGGAGATTGTTTAGACTACCGCGACGTGAAGGTATAGATGGGAGACAGGATCACAAGGAGGACAAGCAAATTAGAAGGAAAAGCCAATAGTGACAAAGGTGAAAACCTGAAAGGTCTGTCAATTATTCAACAAATCATGAGTCTGTGCAGGAAAGATAAAGAGAAATATGAAATGTTTTGAGGGACCGAAAGGTCACATGTGTGGGGGAAACCTAAGTGGTCTACTGTTTTAGTTTAAATATTGGAAAGTTAGAATGGAGAAGGGCTTTTTCCCAGTTAGAAATGTAAAGAGATATTGTAAGAATAACTATTTTTTTTATAATAAAGAATTATTGTTTGCCTGTCGGAGAAAGTTTGGTGGGACGTTCAAATGTTATGCTATAGATTTGTGAAAGATGAACTATTTCATTTTTCTAGTTTTTGTCCATTAACTGTGAGATCGTTCTAACTCTTAGAGCCTATGTTCTTGTTTGAATGATTTCTGGTTTATTCTATGAAATTACCACCATGAGTAATGCATGTTGTTCATAAACAATTGGCTATCTGATTGTCTAAATATATTTAATCGTTCATGTGTTGTAGGAAGGAATATCAAATATCTGTAATTTCTCTTTATAATGCAAGCACAATACACATTACTCATAAATAAGTTACAATTTGGCTCCTCGGGGATAGATAGATAGATAGTTAGTTTTACTTTATTGCTACATATGTGATTTAGATGCTTGTGAGTTATAAGACGAGAGGTAAGAACCTGCGCATCACGTTGTGAGTACTCCTTGGATCCTTTATCACCCTGCATGGTTAATTAGGCATGTGCATATCATACTTTAAGTCAAAAAATACAAAAAATACACACGGTGGACCGGGACGCAACCGACAAAACCTTTATTTTTTGTTACTTGACCTACGGTAGCTGGACCGCAAACCGGACGGATTCCCTATACCAAACAGTCACGGGCTAGTTAGGAACGTTGACTGGGGAGAATCCCTTGCTGTTGTTTCCTGCGAATTTCCAGGCCTCAACAATTTTGGTGCTAGAAGGAGGGCCGCCAGTGCATGTCTGGCCGAGGAAAACTGTTTTCCTGAGACTATTCCACTGGTAACAGTTCAGAAAGCAGCGGGCTTCATAATCCAATTCCGGAAGAGAGGAGTAGTGAACATTTGTTTTTTGTTGACAACGAGGTTGTTAATAATATAAGAAGACACACTAGGGCATATGTGCAGAAGATCAGAGGATTGCTGATCATCCATGAATTTCCCAGAAGAGAATATAAAAGGAAAGATTGTCCCATATTGGAAGACTTAGTGCTGGTTGAGGATCGGGAAGAGCTTGTAGAAACAACCCTATAGGAAGTTGTATTGCGTTTGAATCAAGAATGCCCAGATACTCCTCACAGTTCTCCTGCTCACACTCCTATTTGCTCACCTCCTCACTCTCCACCCAGACTCATGGCAGGCGTAAACACCAATCAACCACCCAACCCACCGAAACCAGCACCTGCCTGGAGAGCCAGATCACCTTTAAACCAGACACCTCCGTTACATGATTTACCTCAAGCCTTTGAAAAGATGCTGCCCAAATTCGACCCAAGTGAAAAGATACTAGTAGACGACCACTTGCAAAGTTTTTATTTGGCAATAGAAGGGTTAAGGGTTGGGGAGTATGAAGATGTAGTTTGCAGACTATTCCCGCACACCCTTAAAGGAGCTGCAACATCATGGTATTTTGGTTTTCCTGCGAACTCTATCCCTGATTGGGATACCTTCGAAAGGATCTTTAGAAGTAAGTATGTGATCCAAAAGACTCATGCAGCCCTCATGAAAGGACTATGCGCTTTAAATAAAGAGAGAAAAGAGAAGGTGCACAGCTTCACTTAAAGATTTGCAGCATACCTCAAGAATTTTTCTAAAGCTGACAGACCTTCAGATAAAGTCCTGATCAAATATTATACTTCGGCTTTAGGACCTGAGCTGGCCATGTTCACCAAAATGAAGGCCAAGCCCACTTTAGTACAAACTTATGAGGAGGCAGAAAATGTAGAGGCTGAAAGAGAAAGTATCGAAGGTTATCCCGAACGGTCAAGAGAGAAAGGTGTGGGAAGGAAAGCCTTGTTGTTTGCTAAGCCTAAGGAAGAGAAATCACCAGATTTTGAAAGTATGGAAAAAATGATGCAGAAGCTTTCTAACATAATCATAGACTTGGAAAAAGAAAAGGAAACTCATAATTTCTACAAGCCCTATTACAAGAAAAGGGAGGATAACAATCAATCCCAACCTCCTCCTCACAATTCAACATCTAGGAATTTAACAAAGGTAGGAATGGACAATTTTTGCACGTTCCACCAACATCCCCACTCTGAAAATAATTGTCCTCAATGGATAAACTCAATGACATTGGTTATGAATCAGCTGCTGGATTCAAAATTAACAGAAGACGGAGATGAAGAAAAGAGGGACAGTACCACTTCAATGAAAGAACAAGAAGATGAGACCATGGTTCTGTGGAATTCCGTTTTGTTATTCGATGCTGAGGAAGAAAATAATTGGGGATACGAGAGCGTCATGGAAACGGATGTTACAACAAGGAGCCAAGGGTCGGTTAAAGAAGACAGTCTCATACTCCCAAAAATCAAAAGGCTGCAGAAAAATGTTAAGAAATTTCAAAATAATTCCGCAGCCGATAAAATTCCTGAATTCACCATTACCAGCCAAGATCCTAGGCATAATGATATGTTGGCCAAGCCCAATGAAGAAAAGATGAATGCTGATAAACCGCATCCCATTGAACTACAGATGGATTATGACATCGTGGAAGATATAAAGAAGGTAAAGGCGAACGTTTCACTATTTGAAATGTGTAAAGTGCCGCAACAAAAGGAAAGACTATTCAAAGTGCTTGAAGCATCGGATGAGAGGCTTCCCGTTGACAATCGGCCTAAAGAGGAAGAAGAAATCGGAGAAACCAGCATTGGAGGTAAGTCTAAGAACAAACATCCACCTTTCCTCCTCACTATTGAAATTTTTAATCACAATGTACATAATTTCCTGGTAGACTCAGGGGCGTCGGTTAACATCATGCCAATATCAGTCTGTAAAAAGATAAATGGGAAGCCTAAGCCATCCACGTGGAGGGTTGTTCAGTTGGACAGGACGAATGTGAAGGTAGTTGGTGAGATGGAGGATGTCCTAGTCTGCCTGTATTCAAATGATAAAGTATGCCAAGTTATTGATATTGTGGTGGCCGACATACCAGCCGCTTATGGGCTTGTTCTGAGTAGAGATTGGTCGGCAAAACTAAATGGATATTTTGCCTTGGATTGGTCGCATCTGTGGCTGCCATATAAAGGAAGTCCGAACCAAATTAAAATTTTTAGGGAGCCTCATATGAAATACAATGTTACTCAACTTGAGGAAAAGAATGAACCTGTGGATTCTGTGTTGGGAAATTATTTTATTGAGTTGGAACCAGGAAATTACCAAGCAGAAGAAGCCAGCAACACGTCAGACACCCAGCCTGATCTCCTTCAATTCTCACAGGCTGATGAAATCGACTGTAAAATAGTAGACTTAGTAGTAGGAGTAGATTCGCATGCAGTAGTGAGTGATTTCTGGACATTGTTTTTTGATGGCTCTAAGACATTAGAAGGGTCAGGGGCCGGTTGTGTCCTTATCGACCCCAAGAATAATAAACATTTTATTTCATGTAGATTAGAGTTTGAATGTACGAATAACATAGCTGAGTATGAAGTGTTGGTGCAAGGATTGAGGAAAGCAATCGAATTAAAGGTAAGTAATCTGAAAGTTTTTGGAGATTCTGAAATAATTGTAAAACATATTTGTAATGAAATACATTGTATTTCTCCCCACTTGAAAGCTTATCAAAATGAGGTATGGGATCTGCTCAAATGTTTTAACGCATTTAATATTGTTTCAATTCCAATACTAAAAAATGCAGCAGCTGACTTGCTAGCCACATCAGCTGCTAGGCTTGTGCCTACTAATTATTGGTGCTCCGTTGAACTGCTTTTCAGGCCCTCGGTCCCTAATATGATTACCAACTTACAAGTGTTCGATGACGATCAGCAGATTATAGAATGCTTAACAAATGACGAGGTATTTAAAGGAGCAATTATAGATGATGAAGAACATTAGGCCAAGCTGAATTATGATAATTTCATCCCTAAAGGATTCAGAACCTTAGAAATAATGTTCGATCTAAATGAAAAGTTTAGAAGGCCAGCAAACGTGAAGACTCACAGCTCATCTCTATAGTTCGAATTGATAAATTTAGGGACTGAGATAAATCCTAAATATGTGAATCTTGGCAAATGCTGTTCACTAGCCGAAAGAGATAAGTTCATCAGTCTTTTTAATCAATATAAAGATGTTTTCGCCTGGACATACGAATATTTGAAGACATATGACACTAGAATCATCTAGCATGTCATCCCCATTAAATCTGGTGTCAAACCTTATCAACAACCTTTAAGGAAAATGCACCCCAAATTGGAACCTCTGATTCAGAGTGAAGTTAAGAAATTATTGGATGCTAGGATCATTTTTAAGGTCAGACACTCTGAATGGGTCTCAAATTTGGTACCAGTGAGAAAAAAATATGGAGAAATCAGGCTATGCGTCGATTTCAGGAATTTGAACCGTGCTTTACATAAAGATAACTATCCTGTTCCACCCATGGAACAACTACTACAAATGGTCTCAGGTTCTGAACTATTTTCTTTATTGGACGGTTTCTCAGGCTACAATCAAGTATTAGTAGCCGAAGAAGACAGATTAAAGACAACATTCAGGACCAGATGGGGAACCTTCGCTTATGGAAGAATGCCCTTTGGGCTTATAAATGTTGGAGCCACGTTCCAAAGGGCTATGGACATAGCTTTCTGTGGTTTGATTGGCCATAGTGTTGTGATATACCTCGATGATATTACGATATTCTCAAAGAGGAGAGAAGAACACGCGTTCCATCTAAGGCAGATTTTTGAACGCTGTCGAAAATATGGCATCTCACTCAATCCCAAGAAGTGTGTGTTCATTGTCATAGAGGGTAAGTTGCTGGGGCATGTAGTTTCAAAGAAGGGAATATCTATAGATCTGGAAAGGATCAAAGTAATTGAACAGATTCCCTTGCCCCATAATAAAAAAGGGATGCAATCATTTATGGGAACAATAAACTTCGTGTGAAGATTTGTGCCTGACTTCGCTCAGATTGTCAAGCCTCTGTAGCAAATGGTGAAGCAAAGTGCACAATTCAAATAGACTGAGATTGAGAAGAACGTATTTAGCAAAATTAAAACCGCTGTTGCACACGCACCCTCCCTAAAAAGCCCAGATTTCGACAAAGATTTTATTCTGTATACCTTTGCATCCGATGATTCACTAGCAGCTGTGCTTACCCAAAAGGAAGATGGGGGAGATGATTTCCCAATATCTTTCATGAGCAATGGTCTACAAGGGGCCAAATTAAATTACCCGACTATTGATAAAAAAGCTTACGCAGTATTCAAAGCAGTGAAACAATTCAGGCCCTATATATTAAAACATTGAACCAAGGTGATCGTCCCATACTCAGCTGTGAGGTCACTTTTTGTACAAAAGGAGTTAGGAGAAAGAAGGGGCAATTGGGTAACAGCTCTTCAAGAGTATGACCTCGAATTCAAGCCAGCTTCTATAGTTAAAGGGCAGGGGTTGTGCAAACTAATGACTGAACATGGGAACAATGATGAACATGCCTGGGAAGACGAGGCTGAATTACATTTGATGGATGTATGTCCTTTGTTCACAGCCCCCAAATCTTGGTATAGAGACCTCATGCATTGCCTACAGGCAGGGTTGTTTCCCGAACATTCGAATTCTAAGAA
This sequence comes from Pseudotsuga menziesii, assembly GCA_001517045.1. Lineage (NCBI taxonomy): Eukaryota > Viridiplantae > Streptophyta > Pinopsida > Pinales > Pinaceae > Pseudotsuga > Pseudotsuga menziesii. Next base: position 60,311 of record LPNX010284301.1, on the reverse strand, counting down.
AATAAGAGCGCTGCATCTCAAATTAGCCTCCTATCAAATTGTTGAAGGAATATTATTTAGAAAAAACTATGACGAAGTTCTTCTTAGATGCTTAGAGAAAGAATATGCGACGAAAGTAATGACAGATTTGCATGAAGGGCCTGCTGGGGGACATTTTTCAGGAGATACCACTGCTCACAAAATTCTCAGGGCTGGTTACTATTGGCCCACGCTTTTCAAAGATGCACACGCCCATGTCTAGAAGTGCGATATTTGTCAAAGGTGTAGTGGAAGGCAATCTAAAGCAGCCACACTACTGAAGCCTGTGATGATCACATAGCCGTTTGAACAATGGGGGTTGGATATTATTGGGGAGATAAAGTCAAACTCTTCCCTACAACATTTATATTCTGACCGCAACCAATTACTTCACTCGCTGGGTCGAATCCATCTCATTGCACAAAATAAATGAAGACACGGTCATCAACTTCCTGCAGGACCACATTATGACCAGGTTTGAAGTTCCAGTTTCTTTAGTATTTGATAATGCTACTTACTTTTCATCGATTAAATTAACTGCTTTTGCTCATGAGAAAGGAATAAAGTTGCATTACTCTGCAAATTACTATCCACAAGGAAATGGCCTGGCTGAATCTACTAACAAAAATCTGATTAGAATTTTAAAGAAGACTGTGATAGAAAACCAGAGGAGTTGGCACTCAGCGCTACCAAACGCCCTTTGGGCTGATAGAGTCACCCCCAAGTCTTCATTAGGAGTGTCACCGTATACCCTTGTGTATGGTAAATAATCCATTCTTCCCCCCAATATCATGCTACCCTCCTCCATAATAGCTTAAGAGCCTAGAGGGTCGGAGAATGAAGTTTTGCAAATGAGGATATGTAATCTTCTGAAAGTAGAAGAGGCTAGATCTAGGGCCAGCGAGCGCTTTAAACAACAACAAGAGGTAATAAAGAGATGGTTCGACAAGCATAAGGCAGGAACAAAGGACTTTGAAGTGGGAGATTTGGTCCTCAAGTGGGACCACCCCCATGATGAGAAAGGAAAACACACGAAATTCCAGCAGTTATGGGTAGGCCCTTTCCAGATTGTGGCAAAGCTTAGCCCTTCCACTTATAAGTTACAAGATCTGTAAGGGTGGGAAGAGAACTTACCAGTAAATGGTTTAGTTCTCAAGCCTTATTTTTCCTGAGTTTCATTTGTCTTCTTCTATCTTGTATATAAATAATCTGGCTTGGTCATCTTTTTGAGTCTTTGAGTCATGAAGTTCAGTTTTGTTTTAGTTTAAATTTCTGTCGATTTCAATAAAGGAGGAAAACCCGCGGTTGCATGGAAAACATTAGAATCTTGGTATGATTAAGGTTCCTGGGTATAAGACTGTATATTGCTGCTTGTCTAAAATAATTTCTTCCAGTTTAGCAGTTTTCCCAAATAGCTATGTACGCATTGAAGTCCTGCTTAACCCCTGTGAAATAAACCAGAGTCAAAGGGTTTGGAATACTATTTTGAGGCTCCATCCATGTCACATTTAAAATGTCCTAGGGGATGATAGCCAAAGGCCCATGGAAAGAAGTATGGTAAACATTATATTAAATACAAATGATCCCATGCCAGGAAATGAATGCCAAAAGGCAGATAAGAGTCAAAAATCCTATGAAAGCATCATATATCAAAATAAATGTTGAATCATATAAGTACTAAATAGCCGAAAGTTCCTCTCCCTCCGTGAGTTGAAGCATGAACGCACCCCTCACACAAGAGGACACATGGGATAGAGGAGCCTGAATTAAAGTTCAGAAAGTAAGGCATGTAGGAGGACTCATTTGAAAAGGACAAAAGTCCAAAAGCACAAAAGTGCTAAAGTGGCATGGGAATGAGGAACAAATGAATATTGCTATTTACCATATGCTACAATCCTGTGGTGCCCAAGCTGGAAGCTACCCGAAGACACAAGTAACAATGAAACCCATCTCTAGGCCTCAAAAGAGTTATCTTGATTTAAAAATCCTGGTTTCCACTCTCCCAAATCTGACTGTCATCAATGATTAAAGGTACATCCTTTTGACATTTGAGAAATCCATATAGTTGGAAGAATTCAATAGGTTCGTTTGTTGTTAAATAGTCTGCTACTCAAGAAAGAATCGTCCAGAGTTCTAGGTTCACTAGGTAATCGCCAATTGTTGCGACTGCAACTGTTTTCCCCAAATTCTTTTAAATTTTGGACACCCCTTTATGATTTTAATGCTGAGTTGAATCAATTGGAGCCGTGAATTTTTGGTCATGCTTTAATTTTGGATGATTTTTGAAGATGAACTCTCATCCTGTTTCAGAAATTGCTTGTGTTGGAAATTGTTGCGGGTCACCGATGTTAGAGTCTGGTTTTTGTTAGTTGAAGATGAATCAGGTCAAGTGTTCTTTGAAAAACGCTGTTCCGGAGGTGAAACAGTTTCAATCGTTGCCAAATTTTTAAAGTTTTAAAACACTTGTCATTTTCATCTGACCGGAGGTTGTTGTCTGTTTCTCTTCCGCCATTGCGGCTCCCAAACCAGCTAGCTACCCGAAATGAAAAATGCTCCTCCCGCTGATGCGTGTCGCATGTCTGTAGCCTTTTCTCTTCCGTCATTGCGGCTGTGCAAAGCACTTACCTTCCGATGTCGATGTCTTTCCGATTTTCGATTGAAATTTTTCCCACCCACAGCTTAGGTCGTAACTTTTCCGACTCCGATACGCCTAAGTGTTTTCACAGCACCCATCGCCTGTTAAAGCCTAGGCTATGCGGCTGTGGATAGGTCTACCCTGCTGTGTTAGCAATAATGCAGCGCATGGCCTTTCTTGCTGCTTAGCCATTGTAGTTGATATAATTTAACGTAGTTGATTTTCTTGAAAAATACTGTCCCAATGAATGATTGTTGTCGTTTAATTGCAAGAGCATTTAGGAGATTGTTCAGACTACCACGGCGCGAAGGTATAGATGGGAGACAGGATCACAAGGAGGACAAGCAAATTAGAAGGAAAAGCCAATAGCGACAAAGGCACAAACCTGAAAGGTCTGTTAGTTACTCAGCAAATCATGAGTCTGTGCAGGAAAGATAAAGAGAAATATGAAACGTTTTGAGGGACCGAAAGGTCACACGTGTGGGGGTAGCCCAAGCGGTCTACTGTTTTAGTTTAAATATTGGAAATTTAGAATGGAGAAGGGCTTTTTCCCAGTTAGACATGTAAAGAGATATTGTAAGAAGAACTACTTTTTTTTTGCAATAAAGAATTATTGTTTTCCTGTCGGAGAAAGTTTGGTGGGACGTTCAAATGCTATGCTATGGATTGGTGAAAGATGAACTATCTTGTTTTTCTAGTTTTTGTCCATTAACTATGAGATCGTTCTAACTCTTAGAGCCTATGTTCTTGTTTGAATGATTTCTGGTTTATTCTGTGAAATTACCACCATGAGTAACGCAGGCTATTCATAAACAATTGGCTATCTAATTGTTTAAATATCTTTAATCATTCATGTGTTGTAGGAAGGAATATCAGCTATCTATAATTTCTCTTTATAATGCATGCACAATACACATTACTCATAAATAAGTTACAATTTGGCTCCCCGGGGATAGATAGATAGATAGTTAGTTTTAGTTTATTGCTGCATATGTGATTTAGATGCTTGTGAGTTCTAAGATGAGAGGTAAGAACCTGTGCATCACGTTGTGACTACTCCTTGCATCCTTTATCACCCTGCATGGTTAATTAGGCACGTGCATATCATACTTTAAGTCAAAAAATACACACGGTGGACCAGGCCGCAATCGGTAAAACCTTTATTTTTTGTTACTTGACCTACAGTAGCCGGACCGCAAACCAGATGGATTCCCTATACCAAACAGTCACAGGCTAGTTGGGAACGTTGAATGGGGAGAATCCCTTGCTGTTGTTGCCTACAAATTTCCAGGCCTCAACAGCCGGCTAAGGCGACTGACTTCTTAATTCGTCATTTTTTCTGATTTCTGGGAGCTACAACGACAGATGCTTCCTCAAGTATAAGCTGCTATGGAGGGTAATTTTTGGTTCATGTCTTGGTCTATTTTTTTGAAGCTGCTTCAGCGAAAAGTTTCTAAGGTCTTGGTTGCAATGGAAGACACACTGTTGGGGCACGCACCTTAATGGTCCTTAAGGTGGGTAACTCTGCGGGTTTATGGGAGTTTGTAAGCGGAGTTATGACTCAAAATAGTCTTAGGGGTGTCGGGGTTGAGTAAAAACCTTCTTTTCTTAATAAACCCATGGTTTAAGTCCAGGGTTTAGGGTTCGGGGTGCCCATGGTTTAAGCCCATGGTTTTGTAATAAGTGCACTATAAATAAGCACTCTTGTAAAGAAGTCATTTTAGGCTTTTGATGTAAGATGAATTGATGTGAAGCTAAGGCTTGTTCATAGGAAGGTTAAGTCCCAGCTGTGTGTGTGGATGACATCTGCAGCTGTGTGCACATAGGGTTTTGGGTGATTAAGGAAATCTGCACCTGTGTGCGCAGAGGCCTGCAGCTATGTGCACGACTTTAAGGACTTGAAGGGATCTGCAGCTGAGTGCGCAGATCGGAACTGTGGTTTTTGGAAAGAGTTGAATAAAACACAGTTCCATGGATGTAACCCCTAAACTGGGGGTGAACCACATTATATCGTGTGTTGTGGTTTTTGTTGTGTTGTTGTTATGTTCTTTTATGCATTGATAAAGCTATAACTGATAAGTAAGATCACTGCTAAATACTAACTTCGCTGGAATTCCCAGTAAAGGGTTAAGCAAGGCACTGTTTGGTTATCTAACCGCAAAGCTAAACAAGTAACTATTAAGGCTCTGCATTTTATAATTATTATTGTTAAGAAGCTAAAGGTACAGTAATATCCCTCTTCTGCTTGCAGAAACCTAATTCTGCGGCACCCCATAGTTGTTTAGGGTGAGACTGCAACCTGTTCGCAGGTTGTTGCCGAAAGGGCCAACACTGTGGGTCTTTTGTTGGTGCGAAGTTTATGGTATAAATCCTGGGTCTTCCCTATAGCCCAACAAATTGGTTCCGTTGCGGGTTGAACTCAGTATCTGCTCAAGAGGGGTTTATGTCTTACCTCGAGGGCTATGTTTTGGAGACCCTCATTGAAAGAAATCAGTGATTGGATTGAAGAGACTTATCTGAACTTTCCTGTACAAGAGAACAAAGATCCGCGTCGTAGTGCAAATGAATTTTTACAAAGGTTAACAGAGAGAAGGATGAACTTCCAAGAACGTCAGTTTCCTGATTGGACCCCCGCAAGAATTAATATACTGAGAAGGGTGAACAACGAGATATCCCGTGTTGTTGATTTCTGGACAACGTGAACCCTTGAAGCATTTGTGATGGAGTTCGCCATCGACACGAGTACTTCCTTTAGTGAAGCCGAGCGGCAGTTTTTCAAAGGACCAAGGGGTAAGTTTTTGAATTCATTTAGTTTGAGAATTAAAATGCTATTAGCTGAAAAATGTATATTGCTTATTCAATCAGACTGTTAGATTTAGCACTACTAACTTATGTTTGCAAGTGAAAGTACCTTCGACGAGCAAAGTGGTTTGATGCGAAGTGGAAAAAGGTACAAGAGAAATTTTGAGTCCTATACCCTAGGTCAGAATACCGAGTCTAACCCCGTAAGTCCAGCAGTATCTGAGCCTGAAGAAACCCCTTCTGTTGGAAACCCTCCGGTAACCCCACAACGAAGACCTATTATCCCTGAGAACCTGTCGCATTCTGAAAGTAACCCTAGCCCGAGTATTCCTGTCGCAGGTCAGTCTACCCCAGTAAGTTCCCCCTTGCCTACTACCAGTCCTCCTCCCTCCCCCCCCTAGACCCGCGATGGCCCATATGAATGACGACATTAAGCTCCCTGTTTTCAAAGGAACTGGATCAGAGGATCCAGAATAGTTCTGGTTTTTATGCGAAGCAGTGTGGATTGCTAAGACCATTATGGATCAAGATACAAAAAGAGCGCAGCTGGTTACTTCTTTCAGAGACCGTCCTCTGACCTAGTTCATGAAGTTTTCTAGCACTCAAAACCATGTCTTGGCTGATATAAAAGCAGCAATGATAAAGGAATTTAAGAAGCCGAAATCAGAGTCGCAGTGTATCACTCAATTGAAAGAGATTCAGCAGAGGCATGGCGAATCAGTGTGGGACTTTGATCAAAGGTTCAAAGTTTTGCTAGACCAAGTCAGTTTCACTATTGGACCAGCGCAGCACAGGGAATGGTTCATTGCAGCGTTGCTACCGCATATCATAACTCCACTCATGCAACAGAAGTTTGCTGACCAGCAGGAGGCTCTGGAAATCGCGATGAAGCTTGAAACCACTCCTGTCGAAGATAATTCTGGTATTGCTCAAATCCAAGCGTAGTTGACAGTGATGGCTTTGGATCTTCGTGATATGAAGAAAGGAAAAACCGGTTGCAAAGAGGTTTGGTGTACACAATGTCGGACAGAAGGTCACGACAAGGAACAATGTCATGTGGTAAGAAATTACCTGAATACTGGTGCGCCAAACCCGTTCAACCCTGCTATTCTATATTGTGAGATCTGTCGGACACCTGGCCAGCATCGACCTAAGAATTGCTATCTACTACAGAGGTATGTGCAAGTCCCCAAGAACCCATATTGTAAATTCTGTAAGTCCGTGGGACACAATGAAGATGAGTGTTGCAGATTTGACCTCATGAGAGAACGAACTTACGATGCTTATCGGGTACAAAATGAGGGACTGAGAAATGATGGCTATGGTTACCGCGGTGGTGCATCAAGTCGAGGTGATTTTGGAGGTTGTGGTCAAGGTGGTATGGCCGGAAGAGGAAGAGGCCAGGTTGTGTGTTACAACTGTAACCAGGCTGGGCATATAGAGAGAGACTATCGGAACCCAACTACGACATGTCGGTATTGCCGAGCAGTAGATCATGTGATCGAGCAGTGTCCACAACTGATAGCGAAGATTCAGGAAAGAAACAGTGCCCCTACTCAGAATATTCAGATGATTTCCGTTGAACATAGACCTGCCCTAGCCATTAATGTTGTTACCCGAAGTGGAGCTACGACGGAAGTGCAGAACAAGGAGAAATAGCCTGTCGAGGCTTGGGTTAGGAAGGCCCCAGAAAAAATCCCTGCATTTGATGTCAAAAGAGAAAAAGAGACATTTATGGAATCCAAGAGAGACTTTGCTGACCCCAACACATCAGTAATACCTGCGCAACAACCTCAGCAGCAGTCGTAGCCACAAGAAGCTTCGACAGATAAAGTAAGTACACTGTCCTCCTTTTTACAGAGTTGTCTGAAGATCCTAAGAAATCCGAATGCTTTAAGTGAGTTACAGAAAGTTATTGCTTCCTACGAACCTCAGCAAAGTTATGGTTAGGAAAAAGCTGTTAATAGAGTCAGGAGAACTGGCAGGGAAATGAGATAGAATGCTCAGATAGGAGAGTATGATATGACTGATGTTATCTTGGACCTAGGATCAGAGGTAAATGTCTTAACTAAGAAAACTTGGGAACAAATGGGAAATCCTACCCTTGATTGGTCCCCTATACAGTTGATATTAGCTAATCAGCAGAAGATTGTGCCCCTAGGCAGACTCCCTAGTGTATCAGTAGATATTGATGGAGTCAGTACCTTAGCAGACTTTGAGGTAATTGAAATAATTGATGACAGCAACCCCTATCCAGCACTACTAGGCATTGAATGGGCAATAGATAATGATGCAGTAATCAACCTGAAGAAAAGACAGATGAATTTCGAAGGGAAAGGACTGAGAGTCATAATCCCATTGGATCCTTCTCAAGGAGAGAGATACACAGAGCCAGTAAGAGATGAAGACCAGGATGTTTTGGACCACATCTACAACATCACAGCGAAGGAAGAATATTATGTTGATCCTACTGCCAAAGGTATCATGGATTGGCAGTGTGACAGCTCCTATTCAGAGGATGGGTTAGAAAACTGGCAGAATAGACTTTATGAGCTGCATGGACATAGATGTGCCAGAATTACCAAGTCTCTCAGATGGCTTGGCTCACAGACAAGAACCTTACATGTTTTTGATGGTTCGATAGACCCATAATAGTTTATTGTGCAATTCTCAGAACAGGTACCAGACTCCCAGAAAATGGAGACTCTGGATTTAGCATTCAGAGCCACAGCAGCCAGATGGTGGAATGGTCACAAAAAGTACATTCATAGTTGGGAAGCATGCCAGAAGTCCCTTTACTTAAGATTCAGGGACCAACCTCAGGAGGTGCGAAGCAGGTTTAATTGTAAGACTAGTCCTCAGGGACATTTGGAGCAATGCTACGAGGCATGGAAGCATGTACCTTATGAAGAATGGGTACATAGGTTTGTGCACACCCTAGAACCTATAGCAAAGAACTGGTATGCAGAGGTCGAGCTTCTCCACGGTACTGTAAGTTGGGATTGTCTTGTTGATAGTTTTGTGCTGAAATTTTCTATTAATGAGGTTTCTCCTGCTTTGGACGCAGCTGTTAGGTTGATCCATACTAAAGTATTTGATGATCAAGAAATAGCAGAATACCAACCTGATTGGAAGGCACAGGAAGCCAATGTAGTAGAATGTTATAGCCTCGCAATTGATGAGGATGACGATCCGCGCAACATCAACATTCCTGAGTCAGAAGGACACTGCGAAGTACATGGAACAACAGTTGAGGCACCTGAATTGAATCAACCCCTGAAGACGCAGACCGTAAACATTGGGTCAGAAGAAAACCCTAAGTATGCTACCATTGGAGATTATTGGGATGATGAAATGGTAAGCAAGGTGACCCAACTTCTCCATGAATATCAGGATCTATTTTCGATGAAGTTCTCAGAGATGAAAGGTATCCTTGGTGATATAGGAGTAATAAAGATCCCTTTGAAACCTAATGCGAATCCTGTGAAACAGCGCCCTTATAGGCTGAACCCTAAATATAAGGAAAAAGTTCGAATGGAGCTAGATAAGATGCTTGCTGCAGGAATCATTGAGCCTGTTGGAATGTCTGAGTGGGTCAGTCCTATGGTGGTGCAAGAAAAGAAGAATAAGGGAGAAATCAGAATCTATGTCGATTTGAGGAAGCTGAATGATGCCTGTTTGCATGATCCTTTCCCCACTCCCTTTACAGATGAAGTTTTAGACAATGTTGGAGGTCAAGAAGTGTACTCTTTTACTGATGGATTTTCAGGTTACCATCAGATTCGAATTGCTCTAGAAGATCGACATAAGACAACCTTCGCTACATAAATGGGATCCTTCCAGTACACAGTTATGCCCTTTGGATTGAAGAATGCACCTGCCATGTTTTCTAGAGTAGTCATCTCTACTTTTAAGGAATTCATACATAAATTCTTAGAAGTTTATTTTGATGATTGGACTATCTTTGGGTTAGTAAAAGACCACATAGCTAGTTTAAGACTTATGTTGGATAAATGTAGACAAAATCATATTTCCATGAAATTGAAAAAGTGTATCTTCTGTGCCCCTTTTGGAATTTTGCTAGGCCACATTGTATGTAAGCAAGGATTGATGGTGGATCCTGCGAAGATAGCCATTATTGTGAACCTGCCACCTCCGAGGTCTGTTAAACAACTGTGCACTATGCTTGGTCATACTAGTTATTACAGGAAATTCATTAAAGGATATGCTCAGATAATAGCCCCTATGGAAAAGCAGTTGAAGAAAGATATTAGGTTTGAATGGACACCTGAGTGTCAAGCAAGCCTGGATATTTTTAAGGAAAAGATCGTAACTGCCCCTATCTTAGTATTCCCTGATTGGAATAAGGAGTTTCATGTGCATGTCGATGCATCCTCCATTGCTCTGGGGATAGTATTGGCTCAGTTAGGTGAAGGTAATATCGATAACCCTATTTGTTTTGCAAGTAGAAAACTATCCACAGGAGAAAAAAATTATACTACTACAGAATGAGAAGGTTTAGCTATGGTTTATGCATTTCAGAAGTTTCGACATTATCTGTTAGGATCTCACTTTAAGATGTTCACTAATCACTCTGTGTTGAAGTATTTGGTTAACAAACCTGTGCTAGGTGGACGGATATGCAGATGGTTGATTCTATTTCAGGAATATGACTTTGAGATCATAGTCAAACCTGGAAGACTGAACCTAGGTCTCAACCACTTGTCGAGGCTTGAGTCAGGAGAAGAGCCCATTATTTTGGACGAAGGTATTCCTGATGCTCAGTTGTTTGCCATCCAGATGGTTGATGATTATTTCTAGGATATTGTTCAGTATTTGTCTACAGGTCTTGCACCTGTTGAAATGACAATGCTGTAGAAGAAAGAGCTGGTGGTTAGAGCAGCCGACTTTACCTTAATAGCAGAACAACTATATAAGATGGGACCAGATGAAATACTGCGCAGATGCATCCTGGAGCGTGAAAAGCCATTAATTTTGGTTGAGGCACACTCTGGCACAGCAGGAGGTCATTACGTAGGAAAAGATAGAACACAGAAGATTCTGACAGCCGGATTGTGGTGGCCCACAATTCATAAGGATGCACGAGAATATTTCCATAGCTGCGACATTTGTTAGAGAACAAGCAAACCTTCCAGGAGGGATGAGATGCCTATGGTTCCGCAGGTAACTTTACAACCCTTTGATAAGTGGGCTATTGATTTTGTTGGACTTATCAATCCCCCTGCAAAGAAATATGGAGCAAGATACATTATTAAAGCAACTGACTACCTTACTCGTTGGGCCGAAGCTCAACCAGTCAAGACCTGTAGTGCTGCTACAGCCGCGAAGTTTATCTTCGATAACATCTTGTCAAGATTTGGGTGTCCTAGAATTCTTATGAGCGATCAAGGATCACATTTCTTAAATAATACTATTGAAGTATTGACCGAAGAATTTCAAGTATATCACCAGAAGAGTACTGCCTATCATCCTCAAGCAAATGGAACTATCGAAGCCTTTAACAAGATCCTTGAACACGCTCTGACGAAGGTTTACAATGCTAACATAAATGATTGGGACCTTAGAATTCCAGCAGTACTATGGGCTTATAGAACCACCTGTAAGAAGTTGACAGGCCATACACCTTTTAGGTTGGTTTATGGACAAGAAGCAGTCATGCCCATGGAGTACATTGTCCCTAGCCTCAGAATATCTGCTTTTACCGAGATGGATGACCCAGATATGGTGAAAGAAAGGCTGGCAAAGATACTAGAACTTGAAGAGGACAGATTCATTGCAGGATTTCAGCAGCAAGTATAGAAAGCTAGAGAAAAAGCATGGCATGATAGACACATTAAGAAGAAGCAGTTCCAGAATGGTGATCTTGTGCTTTTATATGACAGTAAATTCATGAAATTCTTGGGAAGGTTCAAGACACATTGGCAAGGACCATACATAGTACAGAGAGTTACTGATGGTGGCACAGTCCAGTTAGCTAAATTGAATGGAGAAATTTTACCTTCCATGGTGAATGGAAGTAGGTTAAATAAGTACAGGGACAAACCGGGACCCCTTGATCTGGAGTAACAGCATGAAGGACAGTATAAGTACCAAGAATAGTTGGAATTGGGTACTAGACTATAATGAAGCTGTTCTCCAAGCTATGAAGTGTTGAAGATTGTCAAAGTCTGAAGGTTGAAGTTTGGTTTCCATATAGGTCAGGATGGGTCGAAGGTGAATATTGTGTCGAAGGTACTTATCAAGGCGAAGCTGAAGTTAGTGGTTATGTCGAAGATCTAAGGTGTGTCGCAGCCTAAAAAGTGACGGATGGAACAAACCAGACTTGGCGGCGCCGGCATGAGAACTTCCCTAACTGCCTGCAATGATGAGATTTTGGGAAAATATGGCACCGTGTGGACAAGATTTCCACCACTCCGTCAGATTTGGCATCATTAATGCACCATGATGACAGATTCTATTGCAGGATTCTATAAGAATCTCCACCGGCTTGCGACTCCTGCATTGTGCATTTCCTTGAGTTTCCTTAGTTAGAACTATGTCGAATGATCGTGAAGTCCACGAGTTATTACGAGTGGTCAGGGAGAGAGATATACTAAACCTTTTGAGCAATCCACCCGTGCAACCGTGTTGAACCAAGGCACAAATAAAGGCATAAGTTCACTCTAAGAGGAAGGAAGAAAGGTAGAAGTGCGCTCTAAGCCGCACGAAGAAAATCACCGGTCTTCACAAGAAAACTCTGAAGCATCCCAAAATGTATCCTCTTGGTTTGGTAGAATTGAGGTGGCTGTTTGTCTTATGCACCTTGACACACAATTCTGGGGACCCTAAGTTGTGGATGGTCAAATGTTCAGCAAGCAGATCGAAGGATGGGGTTGCTAATAGATCCAGAAGGCCTTAACCAGCATAAATATTACGAAGGAAATGAACAAGTAGCCGACAACCATGTGGATGGCTTTAGCAAGCAGCACACTATGTTTTGCCAACAAGATTCTACCACCAGAAAAGTAGATGAGTGTCCCGGGACAGGACACTGGTGAGTCTTAGGGGCTTGTTGGGGCGCGCACCTTAACGGTCCTTAAGGTGGGTAACTCTGCGGGTTTATGGGAGTTTGTAAGTGGATTTATGACTCAAAATAGTCTTAGGGGTGTTGGGGTTGAGTAAAAACCTTCTTTTTGTAATAAACCCATGGTTTAAGTCCAGGGTTTAGGGTTCGGGGTGCCCATGGTTTAAGCCCATGGTTTTGTAATAAGTGCACTATAAATAAGCACTCTTGTAAAGAAGTCAGTTTAGGATTTTGATATAAGATGAATTGATGTGAAGCTAAGGCTTGTTCGTAGGAAGGTTAAGTCCCAGCTGTGTGCGTGGATGACCTCTGCAGCTGTGTGCCCAGAGGGTTTGGGTGATGAAGGAAATCTGTAGCTGTGTACATGACTTTGAGGACTTGAAGGGATCTGCAGCTGAGTGCACAGATCAGAATTGTGGTTTTTGGAAAGAGTTGAATAAAACACAGTTCTGTGGATGTAACCCCTAAATTGGGGGTGAACCATGTTATATCGTGTGTTGTGGTTTTTGTTGTGTTGTTGTTATGTTCTTTTATGCATTGATAAAGCTATAACTGATAAGTAATATCACTGCTAAATACTAACTTCACTGGAATTCCCAGTAAAGGGTTAAGCAAGGCATTGTTTGTTTATCTAACCGCGAAGCTAAATAAGTAACTATTAAGGCTTTGCATTTTATAATTATTATTGTTAAGAAGCTAAAGGTACAGTAATATCCCTCTTCTGATGGCAAAAACCTGATTTTGCGGCACCCCATAGCTGTTTCGGGTGAGATTGCAACCTGTTCGTAGGTTGTTGCCGAAAGGGCCAACACTGTGGGTCTTTTGTTGGTGCGAAGTTTATGGTATAAAGCCCGGGTCTTCCCTATAGCCCAACACACACTTACAAGTTTGTTGTGGAATTTTTATCTACTTCTTTAAGACCCGCCATTACAGAAGCTTTTCCCTTGGCACTGCCGCTATGGTGGAGTTCTTTGTCAAATACCCGATCCTTATAAGGCCCGCTATGGTGGAGGTTTTTTAATCTCAGAGCCGCTACAACATATGGAATCCTATTTTTCTCACTGATATAGTTTCGACTGCCGAGCCATAAAAGAAATTGTGGATGAGTTGTTGAGTTGTGAGCCGACAGTTGTGGTTGAATTAGAATGACCGAGCCGCTATTGTCGGGGTTGTTTCCATGTTGACTTATGCCCTCCAACCTGAAGCGTTTTGTGCCAATGGAATTTTTCTCGCATGTATAGGTTTTTAATGCCACTTTAAAGGTTTTAACCCTCAAAAGGCTATTTATTCACCAAGTGAAAAGGTTTTTACCATTTTTCGTTTTACGAAGAGGGTGAGGAATTGAGGAGCGTTTATCCTGTTCGATCTTTTTTGTGTGGTCGGTGAAAAATCATTTGTGGAGCTCATGTGGCTCGTCCTCACTGATTTATTTCAACCGCATGTCGAGCCTCTGGTTTGCTAGGTGGTTTTCAGTATTTTATTTCAATTGGTTGATTTGATTAAGCTGCGAAGCTGTCGATTGTTGATACGATTGCGCAGGGGTAGGTTAGGTTTTTGTCATTGCTCAGTTTAAAAGGGGTTTTTTCCCATTCATCCTTTAGGTTTCTCCTTTTCGATTTTTAAGTTTTCCCTAGTCGCTACCTGCTTTCCAAACCCCATTGGTTAGTCAAGAGGCGTTTCACCCTCAGTCAGTTAGGTCAATGATAGACATCTAGAGAGCCGAGCTTTACGCCGGCATCGTCGCCATAAGCTCGAATATTTTGTTGCACTTGTGGGAGGGAGGTATTGTCGAGTTGGGGTTTTTTCCTCTAAAAGTGAAGAGGCTGAAGCTTTCCCCTGTCCAATGGTTTTTGTTGTCAAGTGTAACCCTGACCCGCATCGTGTGTTTCCTATCCCTATGGATGAAAATGATAGAGTAAGATAGAATGAAGGTTTTGATTTGTTTGGTATATGCATATTTATTTTTCTTTCATTCTTTCATTCATATACAGTCATTAGTTTACAATCCAAATGCTAAGACAACTCTATTTTTTCACAGGTACAACTCACCTCAAACATCATGACAAAGAAAGGGAAGAAGAAGCACAGTATTATTGAATATGATTCAGAAACAGAAGTGGTCGAAGATGCACTCGTGACAAGGGTAGAAATAATTTATGAGGATACAAAGGCCGTAACTAGAGATGAACCTGAGTTCAAGTGGGGTTAGATGTTCCACATGTTGGTGGAAAAGAAGGTCTTGAAGGAAGAGTTGAAAGACCTAGCCTTGTATTAAAATATATTGCGATTTGGGATCACTAAGGTGGCTACCAAAACTGGAATCCTCAGATGTGCAGAAGTCATTGGGTGGATCTTGCCAATAATAGATACCACAGGGATGATCATAAATGATGAGGAAAATAAGGGAGTAGCATATTTTGCGCTTGCATTTATATCATCAACCTACAACTTACCAGAAAAGGAAATCATCATGACAACAGAATGGGTTGGGAGCCTAAAGTTTGATTATACATCCACATCAAAGATGATGGTGGCTGAGGGAAAGACATTCCAACGAAAACAATATGGGGAGTATGAGACTGCTCATATTCAGACTCCTTTCAGAATAATAACACTGATGTTGAGCAAGCTGTACAGTAGAGCTAATGGGAAACTTTATAATTTTGGTTGGATCCCACTTATGTACTATGTAGCCATGGAAGGAATAATGTTTAATTGGGAAGACATATTGTCTAGGAATTTGGCCAAATGCATCAAAGAAGCCCAGGAAGGCTTGCAGCGAAGCAAATCAAAATTTTATATGTCTTCTTTTTTAATAGACTCCATACCCTACCATCATAGGTTTGAGAAACTCAACTGCGTGTGGAAGGGGGGAAAATCCCCTATATACACATCTTACCAGATACTGGGGGCTCATAAGTATCATATTTGTTAGATTTTTATCAATTATGACAATATGATCTTAGGATCTTATCTGAGAGAATAATAAGCACAACAATCAAACACAAGAGACAATGAACACAAATATTTTCCTCGGGGAAACCATAAAGGAGAAAACCCCGTAACTTCCTCAGAGATAGAATCAACACTAAAAGTAAAACCCAAAGATAGTAAGATGATCTCCCGACAACAATAGTCTCACTCTCTCTTATCCCAGCTTCTTCTTTCTCTCTCAGTTATGCGCTAAAACTGAGTGTGAGTGAATTTATGTTAAATAGAGAGGCTCACTCTCTATTTATACTAATTCTCGGCTTGACAATATCTCACTAGGGATGAATTCTCTAGGAGATTCTAATAACCCTAGGGGCCCACAACTGCGGGGAATTTAACCCTCGATCAATAAGGAGGGTTACGATTTATGAATTTACATGACTTGTTTACATTATTGAATCTCCCAATAGGAACATTGAGATATGACATGACTCAATTACATTACAGATACTTCCCAGAATAAACATCGGGGTACAATACATAAGATATAAAAGTGAATACATTCCAAAGTTACAAACACATCAACACTCCCTCTTAAATAGGAAGGTATTCTCTTGAGACAATTCATCAACACAAGTCTTCTTCTTTGTATCAACATCAAGTCATCTTCATCTTCAAGTTATCTTCATCTTCAAGTCTAGATCATCAATGGATTTGGACTATCACTAGATCTGGATCATCACTAGATCTGGATCATTATTGGGTCTAGATCATCACTTGATCTGGATCATCACTACTGGATCATCACTGGGTCATCATCACTAGATTTGGATCATCACTGGATCTGGATCATCACTGCTAGATCATCACTAGGTCATCATCACTAGTTCTATCTCAATTCTACTCATCACAGGAAGATGAATGGGAAGATCTTGATCATGAAGCATTGCCCTTGTAGCTTCCATGATGGTTCTATTCTTCTTTTTTGCAACCCCATTTTGTTGTGGCTTATATGGAGTGGTCAACTACCGCTTAATCCTTGAT
The DNA here is from genome assembly GCA_001517045.1 of Pseudotsuga menziesii. Taxonomy (NCBI): domain Eukaryota; kingdom Viridiplantae; phylum Streptophyta; class Pinopsida; order Pinales; family Pinaceae; genus Pseudotsuga; species Pseudotsuga menziesii. The sequence goes on along the minus strand of LPNX010284301.1, from coordinate 43,797 downwards.
TCTCTACATAACTCTTTGAATTCATTTGATGTGAATTCTCTGCCATTGTCTGACTGAAAGGTTTTGATATTCTTTTCTGTATGGTTCTCTATCAAGGATTTGAATTCTTTGAACTTGCTGAATACTTCATCTTTCATCTTTAAGAAGTATATCCATGTCTTCCTAGAAAACTCATCAATGAAAGACGCATAGTATACATACCCACTTAATGAATTGGATGACATTGTTTCACATACATCAGAGTGAATGATTTCCAAGATCCCTTTTGACTTTCTCTCACTACTTGGAAATGTCTTCTTTGTGTTCTTTCCTTTCGCACATCCTTTGCAGACACCGTCATGTTTTGTCTGTATTTCTGGAAGACCTTTGACAGCTTTACTTGTAAGTGGTAGTGCCCTATAGTGCACATGTGCAAGCCTTCTGTGTCAAAGTTCATTTGTCTCTATTGAGTCATGGACCAAAGCTTGGTCTATTCGGCCCTTCAATTTGTATAGTTCTCCCTCTTTCTCTCCAATTACTACTGCATCATCTATAGTATTTCCATTTGGCCACATAAGGACTTGGCCATCTATAAATGCAACCCTCATGCCTTTTGCATCCAATGCAAATATGGAGAGGAGATTCTTCTTTAGTCTTGGTACAAATAAGACATCCTTCATCTTCATAGACTTTCCAAAGTCTATCTTATAGGAGGATTCATCCCCAAGTTTCACCTTGTGGGGTGACTCATGTTTTGATAGTTTCACAAATGATTCTTTGAATCCCGTCATATGTTTGGAATCCCCACTTTCTATAAGCCAATCATTGCTTCCATGTGTGATGGTTCCCATGAGAGCAGAAATCAAAACATATTCTTCATCACTTGAAGAATCATCACTTTCTTGTCTGACTCTCTTCTTGGAAGATTCATCATCCTCTGCAGCATGAGCATGATGTCTTCTCTTGTTCTTCTTCTTTTTGTGGGAGTTTCTTTTGTTTCTAGGACAATTTCTGGCATAGTGTCCTATCTCATCACAAGTAAAACATCTCAGTTGAGTTTTTCTAGAGTGAGGATGCTTACCTTTAGAATGATGATAGTCCCTTCTATTTTTCTTGGAGTGTATTGTGAGAGCTTGATCTTCACTTCCCATATTTTCTTCTCGGGATGCTATTCGAGATTCTTCTTGTGAGCATTCCTTCCATAGTCTACTGAAGGTGACTAGCTTTCTTCTAGCACAGATCCCTTGAATGAAAGAGTCCCATGACCTAGGGAGACCATTCAAGGTAGTCATCACAATTTCTACATTCTCTACTTCTTCATGCATTGCTTCAAGTTGTTCTTTGATTTGGGAGACCCTTGTAAAGTATGACTATATGATCTCCACATTATGGATCTTCACACTCTTCAACTGGTTCCTCAAAGTCATCTTTTAGTTTATGTTCTTTCCTTCAAATATCTTGGTCAGGGCATCAAACATTGCCTTAGGTGTCTTTAGGGAGGACATCTGTGGTATGAGGTGATCCTTGACTGAATCAACAATAATACTATTTATGCCAGAAATTGTTTCCAGACTACAAGAAAACAAGCCAACATAATCTCAAATATCCCAATAAAACAAAATAGGGTTTGTAGGGTTTTTAAAGGTTTTCTGGTTGTAAAGTTTGATGACAAGAGGGAATGCATTCATAAACCTAATAAAAACTAAATCACAAGCATAGAAAAACTGAGATGCATAACATAATAACCATGTATCCAACAGAGAACAACACTAAAGTTCATCCACAAATGGAAAGCCCTACAAGCATAAAAACTTTAAACCAGTAATGAAATTACCAACTGAGTAGCTAAAACAAGCTATAAATGAAGCCAAAGAACAAAATGAAGGGTAAATGGAGCATATATTTCATAATCAGTATTTCATATACACATAAGAGTCATTTAATTAGATTATGGACAAGTCTGAAGACCTCCTCTTGCTAGCGAAAAAGTCAAACCCTTAGTCCTCTTTGTGACATCCATTAATACTATCCTTCAAAATTCAGTTAAAGACTAAAACCTAACTGCTTTTCAACCTACTTATTGAAATAGTTCTATCAAAATAATAATTACAAAATGAAATATCCTTTCAAAACATAACTAATAACTAATTGTGTTAACAAGCTTCATAGATATTTAGCTGCCTCTGCTAACAAGGCTATCCCTTCTAGGGCTTGGGCCTTTCTCCTAGCCATTAGTTGCTTTGCTTCCATCTCTGCCATATTTCTAGTGAGTTCTTCATTTTGCTGCTGTAGATATTTTATGGTTTGTTTTAACATTGTAAAGTGAGACTCTGTATTTACTTTCCTTTTCAATGCCTCTTTTGAGACTGCAGTCAGCTCCTAATAGTGGCTATTCACCTAATCTAGATCTTCTCTGAGTATTCTATTGGCCATAACCAAACCATAATTTGTCTCCTGCATATATTCCACCTGATATTTATACTATTTTATAGCTCTCTATAAATTCTCTTTTTTTGAATCAAATGCTTTATTTCCTGTTGTACTTTGCATCTCATTGGGAAGCCATGGAATGTTTAGTCTCCTATATATTTCTTCATCTTCTAGCAGCAATTCTATAGGAGTTTCATGAAAACTTAGGTTTTCTTTAGTCTCAGCTTCACAGGGAACATTTTCATAAACCATCAGCTTACTTTATGAGTGAGAAACCTCTATATTACCATCTTGTTGTTCCTTTAACATTTGACTTCGTATCTCTAAAAATACATGAGACAGTTTAGTTTTAGTAAGGGCAGATTCTTCTTCTGATTTCATTGGATTTTTCCCTTTACTTTCACCCTTATCAACATCCAATTTTTCATCAGAGGAGTCATCTATCACAGTTACCCCTTCTTTATTCAATTTAGGGTTTAATAATTTCTTCATATTTAGCTTGAGCTTGTTTTTGGGTCTATTCTTTGGTCTCTACCTAGGAGCAAGTTCCCCTACCATTTTGAAATTTTTTCCCTAATGGGTGACTGAGGTAAATTCCATGACTTTTAGCTTCTTTTTCTTTGGTACTACTACCTCATCTTCCTGGCTGTGAAATTCCTTTTTAGTGCCAACCTTAGTTTCATCAATAACAGGAAGTTTATCCTCCTCAAACAAGTATGTTTCATCCTCTGACAAGACTGTAATTGGACTTTAGTATCCTCTTCATCACTTGAAACTTTCTCTGAAAGTACAATCTTTTCATCAACAACTTTCTCAGCTGGTGCATCATCCTGAACAGGCTGGGTCTCCTTATTAACAGACTGCAAATCTTTGCTCTCAATGTCATTTAGATGTTGTTTAGACTCACAATCTTATTTTGTAGGCTCTGTAAATTCCTCCAATTTGACACTGTCTTCATCTTTAACCTTTATCTTCTGTCTTAGCTTTTTGATCAAGGTCTATCCTTTATCAGCTTGTTTTCTATTAGACTGTCCTTCTTGACTATTCTAAAATATTGACCAAAAAAGGAAATATTCCTAAGTTTTTCCTTTACTCTGCAAAACACTGTTGATAACGAGTTTGATAAGTCCATGGTGAAAAATGGACTGTCTAGTATGATTTTCGTGTTCTTTTATTCTGCAAGACATCTTCTGCAGGCTCTTTAGCAAGAAGAAGGGCAGGTTCATCTTTGATTCATTACTAAGGTGTTGAAGAAGCCTAAAATGGTATTTAAAAACAAAGGCATACCTTCCTTCACATGTACTATAACTTTGTAAAATCTTAATAGGTTCTACCCATTTAGGCCTGAAGTTATGGATGGGTACACCCTTACCCCAATCTGGAACTATACCATGCAGTAGGTACCTTTGTGCATTAAATGTGAATGGAAATTTCTTAAACCAAAGTTCTCCCTCATTTTTAACCCTTGTTGCCTTAGCTACCAACTCTTTGGTCAATTTGAATTTCAAAGTATCAAAAGATACAGTATCTTTGTCATAACACTGAGAAAACTTATGGGAGACCTCAACATTGTATCCATCAATTTTCTTGAAAAATATCAACCATCTTGCATTTTCAAATAGCTCAACACATCCTGGGAATTTATCTATCCAACTGAGATCAGTGGGCTCGACCCTATTAGTTTTTCCACTCCTTCATTTTCAGTATGGTTTGTAGCACCTGTCAGTAATCTCACAGTTGTTTTATCTTCAAATTTGCACAGTTTTGGCAGTCTATTTATCTTCAAACTCTCACAGTCTTCCCTATCACCAGTTTAGGAAATTTTTTGTACCAAGTTTCAGCAATTTGACCTAATCACAGATTCAGGGACCTCCAATAGTTCTTCTCTAAACTTTACTAACTCAAATGATGAATACTTAAATATATTGATTAATATCTCATCATTCAAAGTCTATTGAGTGAGTAAATTCATGTCCTTCCTTAAAATTTTGACATTATAGGCTTTATCAGAAAAATCGCCAAATTTAACAAACCTTATCAAATGTCACGTGGGGTACCTATTCAAAAGCTTAATAGAAGTGATGGAAGTCAATCCTGTGAAAGGTTAGGTGTTGAATTGCACATTCCAGCTGTCTTCAAATGTCCAGATCACTTCGAACAGTCACCGCTGGGAAGCCCTAATTATTCCTTCAATTGTCAAAACTCCAATTTCTCAGCAATATGTCTCCACCACGACATTCAATGCATTCGTAATATTTACCTTAGGAACCTATTCCCGAAATTTCTGCCTCATTCCACTCACTGTCATTATTTGCCATGAATTTACATACAATTGCTACGATCTCCCTCACACGATGACCAGATACCTATTTCAATGATTAGCCTAGCAAGACATGTATCAAATGTGATAATTGATATGGTTAACACATTAGGAACAAAACCCCCAAAAAAATCAAACTGAAAAATGACTATTTTGTCACTCGCGACTTTCTTGCAGCGCGCTAATGCATTAATTTCGCTCTTGCGCTACAAGAAAGTCCAAACACATAATTTCATGTCATTTAATCACTAATCCAGTTTTAAGACTTGGTTTATATGATTAATCTTGATCCTAGTGTCATTAATGAAACCATTAATCAATATACACCTTGTAGAACCCTTCAAGAATGAACTCTAAGCAATATTTATAAAAGCAAGCTTTAAAAAATAGGAAAAATAAAAAATGATGAAAACTAAAAGGCATAAACTCAAAATTAACCTTTACACCAAAATTTCCTAGAAGTAAAAATATTAGAAAATTTCAAAAACATAAACAAAAGCACAAAATTAAGGAAAAAAAAATCATGACCTAACAAATCCTCTTAGCCATGACCAATTTTTTTTTGTGTAGGGCCTTAACCTCATCTCCTTCTAGAACTGGAACCTCTTCATGGATGTAAGAGTCCAACTCATTTTCTTCCAAGACCAGGGAGATCCTATACTTCCAGGCTCGAAAGTTATCAGCTCCCTCAAGATTTTCATCAAGCTTGGTGTGATGAGACATCTTAACTGAGAACCTCAAATGGAAATACAAAATATTTAAATCTTACCAATTTGAGAAGCTGAAAACTGGATCTGGAGCTGATCTTCTGCAGTGCTGGTTTTCTGGTTCCAACGAAAATTAGGGTTTGACTTTTTCGAAGTTCTACCCAACCAAAAACCTTGATTCTTGTCTCCAAAATTTGATTTTGAGGAGGAGAGAAATCCTATCCTAGGCTCACTCAAAAATTACTCTTCAGTGAAAAACCCTAATTTCCTGATGTAGTGGTAGGTCAAAAACTAAAAATGCTTAGAATCAGATTCTGCTTTGACAAAAAGATGTTCCCTTCAATGGAGGTTCATCCTAGCTTCCTTTTGTTGATGGATTGTGGAGAGAGACCCAAAAATTAAGAATCCCTAGCTTCCGCAGCTGCACAGTGTCTTCTTTTTAGGTTAGCTCTGATACCATGTTAGATTTTTATCAACTATGACAGCATGATCTTAGGATCTTATCTGAGAGAATAACAAGCACAACAATAAAACACAAGAGACAATGAAAACCCCGCAAATTCCTTAGAGATAGAATCAACACTAAAAGTAAAACCCAAAGACAGTAAGATGATCTCTCGATAGCAGTAGTCTCTCTCTCTCTCTCTCTCTCTCTTATCCCAACTTCTTCTTTCTCTCTCAGTCATGCGCTACAACTGAGTGTGAGTGAGTGTGTGTTAAATAGAGAGGCTCACTCTCTATTTATACTAATTCCCAACTGGACAATAACTCACTAGGCCCGAATTATCTAGGAGAGTCTAATAACCCTAGGGCCCCACAACTACGGGGACTTTAACCCTTGATCAGTAAGGAGGGTTACCCTCTATGACTTTACATGACCTGTTTACATTATTGAATCTCCCGATAGGAACATCGGGGTATGACATGACTCAATTACATTACAGATACTTCCTAGAATAAACATCGGGGTACACTACATAATATATACAAGTGAATACATTCCGAAGTTACAAATACATCAACAATAGTCATTACCAGTTGATATGTTTATAATTTATGAGGCCCCTATATCAGCTGATTTTCTTGGAAGAGTGTCCATGATTATTTGAGTGAGATTTAGAATCCATAAAGGAATATGGGGATTAATTTTTCTCCCAATAAGGTACATATCTAAGGATGTATGGGGGAACTAAAGCCCCCTCATTGCTACCCAAATACACGACTGATTACATAGTGCACAAGGAAGCTATTAGACAAGTTTTTTTGAATGGTTTTGGGAATTATTTGTTTGATTTGAAGAAGGTTGTGTTCCCATCAGTACCGTTCTATGTGGGAAGCTACAAGTTTTCCAAGGTTAAGAGTGCTTTGGAATTCATCAAGGAACTTGAGATCTTCCATTTCAGAGAAAAGAGATTTCAACAAAATGACTCCCAAGGTAAGGTGGTAGCTTATAAGGAAACTCATATGGTGAATTTTGAATATGTAGACTATGTAGATAAATAGGAACAAGTATACATGAATGTTTATAGCATGGCCGCTTTGAGCAAGCATTTGAAAAGGAATACCTCTAGAGTTAAGGGGAGCAGCAAAAAAAATCTAAAACTGAATGAGAAAGAAGAAGAAGCTGCAAAGAAGGTCAAAGAAGAGAGTACTCATAGATTGGAAGCATGAGCAAAGGAAATATTGGTAGAAGAAGCATAGAGAGATAAAGAAGAAGAAGAAGCTGCCAAGAAAAAGAATGAAGAAGCTATTATGGGAAATATTGTAGAATTAGAAAGGTTCATCACTCAAGAATCATCGAAACCAGTGGTGGTTACATAAGAACACGGGAAAGAAGATCGGGAGGATATAAGTAATGAGAATCCGGGACAAAGCCCTGTTCAAGATAATCTAGAGAACCCTTCGTATACATTAAGCAACATACTTACCAGAGGCCATCTTCCCATAGTTGAAATGGGATTAGTACCATTTACCCCATCAAAATAGTATGATGTGGCATGTTTGGAAGATATTTATTTTTATCCTAAAACAAAATCTATTAAGTGGAGAACAAAGAAAACTTTAAAGGTAGGGACTCAACCACGAGTAACCACAGTGACAGAAAATACAATGGTAAAAAAATGTGGAGGATAATATGAAGCAATTGGATTCCATGGGTATTGCAACTGCCTATGCCAATGATCACAATGTTGATAAGTTAACAGAGACCATTGACCATTATAAAGGAAATATGGCAGAGATGAAGGAAGTTTTGAGGAAGGAAGAAAGGGTAGGCAAAGAATAAAACAGAAAGTATGAAGGTACTCTTTCAAATTATGAGAGGCTTCAATAGAAATACCAAATCCTAGAAGAAGAATGGGATACTTTGAGGTTATCAAACTGTTGCAGCTCCAACAATTTTCCCCAAATTTCTTAAATTTTGGTCCCCTCCTCGTGATTTAGCGTTGTTTTGAATCGTTTGGATCCTTGAACCTTTTTGGTTGTGCTTTAATTCTGTGATTTTGAACATTGACTCTCGGCCTGTTTTAGAATGTTGCTTGTGTTTGAAAATTGTTGTGGGTCGCGGAGTTGAAGGTTTATTTGCGTTGTCTCAAAGGTGAAGTAGTTTTCCCGTTGCTAAATTCCTGAGTTTTCAAACACATAGCTTTTACTGGATCGGAGGGTGCTGTCTGTTTGTCTTCCATAGTTGCGGCTTCCAAAGCAACTAAGCACCTGAAAGTTAAAGCACTCTGCCCACCGACATGCGCCGGTCTCTTAGCCACGTGTCCGAAGTCTTTTCTCTTCCGCTGTTGTGGCTCCCAAAGCAACTAAGCACCAAAAGTTGATGTCTTTCCGACTTTCGATCAAGAGATTTCCTGCCCACATTTTAGGTCATATCTCTTCCGACTCCGATGTGCTTAAGTGTTGTCGCAATACCCATCGCCTATTAAGATCCACCGTTGCGGCTGCGAATAGGCCTACCCAGCCGATGATAGCATGCTGAGCCGTCGATGAGTCCTTTGTTTCTTGTCGTTGGTGTTTTCTTTCAAAGCCATAGGTAGACGAGATAGTGGTTCCAGCATTTGTTAAGCTTCAGGATAGTTATGCACATGATCGTTCCTGTTGAGTAGCCATTTGATTGATATAGTTTGACATTTTATTTTGGAATGCAATCCCAATGAATGATGCACATTAATTAATTGCAGGTGGGCTCAATGGACTGTTGGGATTACCATGACGCAGAGACATAGCTGGGCAGTTTTGAAAAAGATCAAACCAAAACCGGCAGGATCGCAAGGAGGACAAGCGAAGCTAAAGACAAAATGAATAACGACAAAGGCACAAACCTAAAAGATCTATCAGTTACTGATTAGATCATGAATGCGTACAGAAAGTAAAATGGGAATATGAAACATTTTGAGGGACCGAAAGGTCAGACGTTTGGGGGAGCCCAAGCGGTCGGTTGTTTTAGTTTAAGTATTGGAAATTTAGAATGGATAGGGGCTTTTTCCCACTAAAAAACTTGTAAACTATTGCTTGTAAGAGGAACTATTTCGTTTTACAAACCAAAGACTGCAAATTTTTCCTGTTGGAGAAAGTGCCATGTGGAATGTATCAATGTGATTAAATGAGCAATGTTGAATGTGAACTATTTCGTTTTCAACTGTGTCTCATTAGCTGTAAGAGTGTTCCAACTTCCTAAACCTATGTTCTTGTCTGAATGTTCTTCAGTACATTTATGATGTTTTTTTTTACTATGAGTAATGGGAGTTTTAACTGTTGATGAGCTATCTTATCATGTATACTTTTATTCATGTTTATATGTTGTTTATAAGAATAGCTACCTGTGATTTTCCATAACACATGGATAGGGATGCATTACTCATGAATTAATATCCAGCTCTCTAGAGATAGTTTAGTTAGTATTTATTTTCTTGCATATATGATTTAGATGCTTGTGAGTTCTAAGACGAGAGGTAAGAACCTGCGCATCACATTATGACTACTCTTTGCATCTTTATCGCCATGCATTGTTAATTAGGCACGTGCATGTCATACATTAAGTCAAAAAATACAAAAACATACACGGTGGACCGGGACGCAACCGGTAAAACCTTTGTTTTTGTTACTTGACCTACGGTAACCGGACCGCAAACCGAACATATTCCCTATACCAAACAGTCACGGGCTAATTGGGAACGTTGACTGGGGAGAATCCCTTGCTGTTGTTGCCAATAAATTTCCAGGCCTCAACAGTTTTTGGCGCTAGAAGGAGGGCCGCTAGTGCATGGTTGGCTGAGGAAACCCATTTTCCCGAGATTATTCCACCAGTAACAATTCTGAAATAAGTGGGCTTCATAATCCAATTCCAGAAGAAAAGAGTAGAGAACATTTGTTTTCTGTTGACAACGAGGTTGTTAATAATCTGAGAAGACACACCAGGGCATATGTGAAGAATATTGGAGGATTTCCGATCATCCCTGAATTTCCCAGAAGAGAATATAAAAGGAAGGACCGTCCTATATTGGAAGACTCAGTACTGGTTGAGGATTGGGAAGAGCTTGTAGAAGTAGCCCTACAGGAGGTTGTACTACCTTTGAATCAAGAAGGCCCAGATACTCCTCATATTTTTCCTACTCACACTCCTATTTTCTCACCTCCTCACTCTCCACCCAGAGTCATGCTAGGCATAAACGCTAATCAACCACCCAACCCACCGAATCCACCACCTTCCTGGAGAGCCAGATCACCTTTAAACCTAACACCTCCATTACATGATTTACCTCAATCCTTTGAAAAGATGCTGCCCAAATTTGACCCAAGTGAGGAGATACTAGTACATGACCACCTGCAAAGCTTTTACTTGTCCATAGAAGGGTTAAGGGTGGGGGAGCATGAGGATGTAGTTTGCAGACTTTTCCCGCACACCATTAAAGGAGCTGCAGTATCATGGTATTTTGGGTTGCCTGCAAACTCTATGCCTGATTGGGATACCTTCGAGAGAATCTTCAGAAGTAAGTATGCGACTCAAAAGACTCATGCAGCCCTCATGAAAGGACTATGCACCTTGAATAAAGAGAGAAAGGAGAAGGTGCACAGCTTTACTCAAAGATTTGTAGTATACCTCAAGAATTTTTATGAAGCTGACAAACCTTCAGATAAAGTCCTGATTGAATACTATACTTCAGCTTTAGGACCCGATCTGGCCATTATTTCCAAAATAAAGGCCAAGCCCACATTGGCAGAGACGTATGGGGAGGCAGAAAAGGTAGAGGATGAAAGAGAAAGTATTGAATATTATCCATAACGATCAGGAGAGAAAAGTGTGGGAAGGAAAGCATTGTTGTTCGCTAAGCCTAAGGAAGAACAATCACTAGATTTCAAGAGTATGGAAAAAATGATGCAGAAGCTTTCCAACAAAATGATAGTCTTGGAAAAAGAAAAGGAAGCTCAAAAGTTCTACAAGCCCTATTATAAGAAGAGGGAGGATAACAATCAATCCCAATCTCCTCCACACAATTCTGCATCTATGAATTTAACAGAGGTAGGCATGGACAATTTTTGCACTTTCCATCAACAACCACACTCGGAAAAGAATTGTCCTCAATGGATAAACTCGATGACGTTGGTTATGAATCAGCTGTTGGATTCTAAATTAACAGAAGATGGAGATGAAGAAAAAAAAGAGAGTACTACTTCAACAAAGGAACAAGAAGAGGAAACCATGGTTCTGTGGAATTCTGTTTTGTTATTTGATGCTGAAGAGGAAAAGAATCAGGGCTATAAGGACGTCATGGAAACCAACGTAACAACAAGGAGCCAAGGGTCGATTAAAGAAGACAGTCTCATACTCCGAAAGATCAAAAGGCTACAGAAAAATGTTAAGAAATTCCAAAATAATTCCGCAGCTGATAAATTCCCGAATTCACCACTACCAGCCAAGATCCTAGGCAGATTGATACGCTGGCCAAGCCCAATGAAAAAAAAATGAATGCTAATAAACCGCACCCCATTGAACCGCAGATGGATTATGACATCGTGGAAGATATGAAGAAGGTAAAGGCGAATGTTTCACTATTTGAAATGTGTAAAGTTTCGCAGCAAAAGTAAAGGCTGTTGAAAGCGCTTGAAGCATCGGATGAGAGGCTGCCTGCTGGAAATCGGCCTAAAGAGGAAGAAGAAATGGGAGAAACCAACATTGGAGGTAAGTCTAAGAGAAAACATCCACCTTTCCTCCTCACTTTTGAAATTTTTAATCACAACGTACATAATTTCCTGGTAGACTCAGGGGCGTCGGTTAATGTCATGCCAATATCAGTCTGTAAAAAGAGAAATGGGCAACCTAAGCCATCAACGTGGAGGGTTGTTCAACTGGATAGGATGGATTAAAGGTAATTGGTGAGATGGAGGATGTCCTAGTATGTTTGTCGTCAAATGATAAAGTGTGCCAAGTCATTGATATCGTGGTATCCGATATACCAGATGCTTATGGGCTTGTCCTTAGCAGGGATTGGTCAGCGAGACTAAATGAATATTTTGCCTTTGATTGGTCACATCTGTGGCTGCCGTATAAAGGAAGTCCAAACCAAATTAAGATTTTGAGGGAGCCTCACATGAAATACAACGTTAATCGACTTGAGGAGAAGAATGAACCATTGGATTCTATGTTGGGAAATTATTTTATTGAGTTGGAACCAAGAAATTACCAAGCAGAAGAAGCCAACAACACGTTAGACACGCAGCCTGATCTCCTTCGATTCTCACAGGCTGATGAAATCGACTGTAAAATAATAGACTTAGCGGTAGGAGTAGATTCTCATGCAATAGTTAGCGATTTCTGGACATTGTTTTTTGATGGCTCTAAGACGTTAGAAGGGTTTGGGTCTGGCTATGTCCTGATTGATCCCACAAATAATAAACATTTTCTTTGATGTAGATTACAGTTTGAATGTACGAATAACATGGCTAAGTATGAAGCGCTGGTGCAGGGTTTAAGGAAATCAATGGAATTAAAGGTAAGTAATCTAAAAGTTTTTGGAGATTCTGAAATAATTGTTAAACAGATCTGGAATCAAATACATTGTGTTTCTTCTCACTTAAAGGCTTATCAAAATGAGGTATGGGACCTACTCAAATGTTTTAATGCATTTAATATTATTTCAATTCCAAGACTTAAAAATGCCGCAGCTGACTTGTTAGCCACATTAGCTGCTAGGCTGGTGCCCACTAATAATCGATGCTCTGTTGAGTTTCTTTTCAAGTCCTCCGTCCCTGATATGATTACCAACCTACGAGTGTTTGTCGATGATTAGAAGATTATAGAATGCTTAACAAATGACGAAGTATTTAAAGTAGCGATTATAGATGATGAAGAGCATCAGGCCGAGCTGAAGTATGATAATTTCATCAAGGAGTCAGAACCTTAGAAAGAATGTTTGACTTAAATGAAAAGTTCAAAAGACCAGCGAACGTAAAAACTCACAGCTCATCTCTACAGTTCGAGCCGATAAATTTAGGGATTGGGACAAATCCTAAATATGTGAGTCTTGGTAAATGTTGTTCACCAGCAGAAAGAGATAAGTTCATCAATATTTTTAATCAATATAAAGATGTGTTCTCCTGGACATATGAATATTTGAAGACATATGACACCAGCATCATCCAGCATGTTATCCCAATCAAAGATGGCGTCAAACCTTATCAGCAACCTTTAAGGAAAATGCACCCCAAATTGGAAACTCTGATCCAGAGAGAAGTTAAGAAATGATTAGATGCTAGAATCATTTTTAAGGTCAGACACTCTGAATGGGTCTCAAATATGGTGCCAGTGAGGAAAAAGTATGGAGAAATCAGGCTATGCGTGGATTTCAGGAATTTAAACCGCGCTTCAGATAAAGATAACTGTCTTGTGCCACCCATGGAGAAACTGCTACAAATGGTCTCAGGTTCTGAACTGTTTTCTTTATTGGACGATTTCTCAGGCTACAATCAAGTATTAGTGGCTGAAGAAGACAGATTAAAGACAACATTCTGGACCATATGGGAACCTTCGCTTATCGAAGAATTCCCTTTGGGCTTATAAATGCTGGAGCTACATTTTAGAGAGCTATGGACATAGCCTTCCACGGTTTGATTGGCCGTAATGTTGTGATATACCTCGATGATATTACGATATTCTCAAATAGGAGAGAAGAACACACTTTCCATCTAAGGTATATTTTTGAACGCTGTCGGAAATATGGCATCTCACTCAATCCCAAGAAGTGTGTGTTCGCTGTCATGGAGGGTAAGTTGCTGGGTCACGTAGTTTCAAAGAAGGGAATATCTATAGATCCGGAAAGGATCAAAGCAATTGAACGGATTCCCTTGCCCCATAATAAAAAAGGGATGCAATCATTTATGGGAACGATAAACTTCATGTGAATATTTGTGCCTGACTTCGCTCAGATTGTCAAATCTCTGCAACAAATGGTGAAGCAAAATGCACAATTCAAATGGACTGAAATTGAGAAGACTGCATTCAGCAAGATTAAAACTGCTGTTGCACATGCACCCTCCCTGAAAAGCCCAGATTTTGATAAATATTTTATTCTATATAAGTTTGCATCCGATGATTTTCTAGTAGCTGTGCTTACTCAAAAAGAAGATGGGGGGGATGAATTCCCAATATATTTCATGAGCACTGGTCTACAAGGGGCCGAGTTAAATTACCTAGCTATCGATAAACAAGCTTATGCAGTATTCAAAGCAGTGAAACAATTCAGTCCCTACATATTAAAAAATCGAACCAAGGTGATCGTCCCATACCCAGCTGTGAGGTCCCTTTTTGTACAAAAGGAGTTGGGAGAAAGAAGGGGCAATTGGGTAATAGCCCTTCAAGAGTATGACCTTGAATTCAAGCTAGCTTCTATAGTTAAAGGGCAAGGGTTGTGTAAATTAATGGCTGAAAATGGGAGCAATGAACAACCCTCCTGGGAAGATTAGGCTGAATTACATTTGATGGATGTATGTTCTTTGTTTACAGCTCCCGAATCTTGGTATAGAGACCTCGTGCATTACCTGCAGGCAGGGTTGTTTCCAGAACATTGGAATTCTAAGCAAAGAAGAGCGCTACGTCTCAAATCAGCCTCCTATCAAATTGTTGAAGGAGTATTATTTAGAAAAATTAACGACGAGGTTCTGCTTAGATGCTTAGAGAAAGAAGATGCCACGAAAGTAATGACATAGTTACATGACGGGCCTGTTGGAGGGCATTTTTCAGGAGATACTACAGCTCACAAAATTCTCAGAGCTGATTACTATTGGCCCACGATTTTTAAATATGCACACGCCCATGTCAGGAAATGTGACATTTGTCAAAGGTGTAGTGGAAGACAATCTAAAGCGGCCGCACCATTGAAGCCTGTAATGATCTTGGAACCGTTCGAGCAATGGGGGCTGGATATTATCGAGGTGATAAAGCCGAACTCTTCCTTACAACAAAAGTACATTCTCACCGCTACCGATTACTTCACTCGCTGGTTCGAAGCCATGCTGCTACACAAAATAAATGAGGACGCGGTCATCAGCTTCCTGCAGGACCATATTATGACCAGGTTTGGAGTTCCAGTTTTTTTAGTCTTTGATAATGCTACTTACTTTTCATCGATTAAATTAACTGCTTTCACTCATGAGAAAGGAATAAAGTTACATTATTCTGCTAATTACTATCCCCAAGGAAATGGCCTGGCTGAGTCTACTAACAAAAATCTGATTAGAATTTTAAAGAAGACTGTGATAGAAAACCAGAGGAGTTGGCACTCAGCGCTACCAAATTCCCTTTGGGCCGATAGAGTCACCCCCCAGTCTTCGATAGGAGTGTCTCCGTATACCCTTGTGTATGGTAAAGAAGCCATTCTTCCCCCCAATATCATGCTACCCTCTTCCATAATGGCTCAAGAGTCCAGAGGGTCGGATGATGAAGTTTTGCAAATAAGGATATATAATCTCCTGAAAGCAGAAGAGGCTCGATCTAAAGCCAGAGAGTGCTTTAAGCAGCAGTAAGAAGTCATAAAGAAATGGTTCGAAAAACATGAGGTAGGAACAAAAAAATTTGAGGTGGGAGATTTGGTTCTCAAGTGGGATCACCCCCATGATCAAAAAGGAAAACACATGAAATTACAGCAGTTGTGGGTGGGCCCTTTCCAGATTGCGGTGAAACTTGGCCTTTCCACTTATAAGTTACAAGATCTGCAAGGGTGGGAAGAGAACTTACCAGTAAATGGTTTGGTTCTCAAGCCTTATTTTTCCTGAGTTTCATTTTTCTTCTTCTATCTTGTATATAAATAATCTGGCTTGGCCGTCTTTTCAAGTCTTTGAGCCATGAAGCTTAGTTTTGTTTTCGTTTAAATTCCTGTTTGATTTCAATAAAAGGAAGCAAGCTTTGGTTTCATGGAGAACATCAAAATTCTGGACTAACTAAAATCCTTGATTATAAGACTGTTTATTATGGTTTTATTTGATATAATTTCTTCTAGTTTAGCAGTTTTCCTAAATGGCTATGAACGCATTGAAGTCCTGCTTAATCCCTGTAAAATAACTCAAGATTAAAAGGTCTGAAATACTATTTCGAGGCTCCATCCACCTCACACATAAAAATGTCCTAGGGGATGACAACAAAAGACCCATGGAAAGGAAGCAGGGTAAAACCGTATATTATATATAAATGATCCCATGCGAAGAATTGAAAGCCAAAAAGCTATCAAGAGTCAAAACTCCTTAAAGAAACGATACATATTAAAGAAAAGTATCAAAAGCATGAACTTCAAATTTCCGAAAGTTCCTCTTCGTTCATGAGATGAAAAGTAAATCCTTCTCTCACACAAAAGGACACTATGGATAGAGGATCCTGAATAAAATTCAGAAAGAAAGGAATGAGGAGGACTCAAAAGGACAAAAAGTCCAAAAGCAGAAAGGGTGCAAAATGGCATGGGAATGAGGAAAAATGAATATTTCTATTTACCATATGTTACGATCCTGTGGTGTCCAAGCTGGAAGCTACCCGAAGATAGAGGTAAAAATGAAACTCATATTCCTAGCCTCGAAAGAGTTATCTTGACTTTGAAATCTTGGTTTCCGTTTTCCCAAATTGGACTACCCTCAATGATTAAAAGTACACACATTTTCCATTCGGGAAATCCAAAGATCTAGAAGAATTCGACATGTTGGTTTCATTGTCAAACAGTCTGTTACTTAAGGAATAAATTTTCCAGAGATCTAGGTCCACCAGGTAGTTGCCAATTGTTGTAGCTCCAACAATTTTCCTCAGATTTCTTAAATTTTGGTCCCCTCCTCATGATTTAGCGTTGTTTTGAATCGTTTGGATCCTTGAACCTTTTTGGTTGTGCTTTAATTTTGCGATTTTGAACATTGACTCTCGGCCTGTTTTAGAATGTTCCTTGTGTTTGAAAATTGTTGTGGGTCGCGGAGTTGAAGGTTTATTTGCGCTGTCTTGAAGGTGAAGTAGTTTTCTCGTTGCTAAATTCCTGAGTTTTCAAACACTTATATTTTACTGGATCGGAGGATGCTCTTTGTTCGTCTTCCGCAGTTGTGGCTCCCAAAGCAACTAAGCACCCGAAAGTTAAAGCGGTCCGCCCACCGATGCGCACCGGTCTCTTAGTCGCGTGTCCGAAGTCTTTTCTCTTCCACCGTTGCGGCTCCCAAAGCAACTAAGCACCCGAAGTCGATGTCTTTTCGACTTCCGATAAAGAGATTTCCCGCCCACATTTTAGGTCATATCTCTTCCGACTCCGATGTTCTTAAGTGTTGTCGCAATACCCATCGCATGTTAAGATCCATCGTTGTGGCTGCGAATAGGCCTACCCAGCCAATGATAGCGTGCTGAGCCACCGATGAGTCCTTTGTTTCTTGTCGTCGGTGTTTTATTTTGAACCCATAGGTAGATGAGATAGTGGTTCTAGCATTTGTTAAGCTTCAGGATAGTTATGCACATGATCGTTCCTGTTGAGTATCCG
Source organism: Pseudotsuga menziesii (assembly GCA_001517045.1). Classification (NCBI taxonomy): domain Eukaryota; kingdom Viridiplantae; phylum Streptophyta; class Pinopsida; order Pinales; family Pinaceae; genus Pseudotsuga; species Pseudotsuga menziesii. Next base: position 26,368 of record LPNX010284301.1, on the reverse strand, counting down.
TTTGATTGATATAATTTGACATTTTATTTTGGAATGCAATCCCAATGAATGATGCACATTAATTAATTGCAGGTAGGCTCAAGGGACTATTGGGATTACCATGGCGCAGAGACATAGCTGGGAAGTTTTGACAAAGATCGAACCAAAACTGGTAGGATCGAAAGGAGAACAAGTGAAGCTAAATACAAAATGAATAACAACAAAGGCACAAACCTAAAAGATCTATCAGTTACTGATCAGATCATGAATGCGTACAGAAAGTAAAATGGGAATATGAAACGTTTTGAGGGACCTAAAGGTCAGATGTTTGGGGGAGCCCATGCGGCCGACTTTTTTAGTTTAAGTATTGGAAAGTTAGAACAGATAGGGTCTTTTTCCCACTAAAAAAATTGTAAACTATTTCTTGTAAGAGGAACTATTTCGTTTTACAAACCAAAGACTGCAAATTTTGCTTGTTGGAGAAAGTGCTATGTGGAATGTATCAATGTGATTAAATGAGCAATGTTGAATGTGAACTATTTCGTTTTCAACTGTGTCTCATTAGCTGTAAGAGCGTTCTAACTTCCTGAACGTATGTTCTTGTTTGAATGTTCTTCAGTACATTTATGATGTTTTTTTTTACTATGAGTAATGGGAGTTTTAACTGTTGATGAGCTATCTTATCATGTATATTTTTATTTATGTTTATATGTTGTTTATAAGAACAACTATCTGTGATTTTCCATAACACATGGACAGGGATGCATTACTCATGAATTAATATCTAGCTCTCTGGAGATAGTTTAGTTAGTATTTATTTTCTTGCATATATGATTTAGATGCTTGTGAGTTCTAAGACGAGAGGTAAGAACCTGCGCATCACATTGTGACTACTCTTTGCATATTTATCACCCTGCATTGTTAATTAGGCACATGCATGTCATACATTAAGTCAAAAAATACAAAAACATACACAGTGGACCGGGCCGCAACCGGTAAAACCTTTGTTTTTGTTACTTGACCTACGGTAGCCAGACCGCAAACTGGACGGATTCCCTATACCAAATAGTCACGGGATAATTGGGAACGTTGACTGGGGAGAATCCCTTGCTGTTGTTGCCTGCGAATTTCCAGGCCTCAACATTTTTTGGTGCTAGAAGGAGGGCCGCCAGTGCATGGCTGGCCGAGGAAACCCATTTTCCCGAGATTATTCCACCGGTAACAGTTCTGAAAGAAGTGGGATTCATAATCCAATTCTGGAAGAAAAGAGTAGAGAACATTTGTTTTCTGTTGACAACAAGGTTGTTAATAATCTGAGAAGACATACCAAGGCATATGTGAAGAAGATTGGAGGATTTCCGATCATCCCTGAATTGCCTAGAAGAGATAATAAAAGGAAGGACCGTCCTATATTGGAAGACTCAGTGCTGGTTGAGGATTGGGAAGATCTTGTAGAAATAGCCCTACATGAGGTTGTACTACCTTTGAATCAAGAAGGCCCAGATACTCCTCACAGTTTTCCTGCTCACACCCCTATTTTCTCACCTCCTCACTCTCCACCCAGACTCATGGCAGGCGTAAATGCTAATCAACCACCCAACTCACCGAATCCACCACCTACCTGGAGAGCCAGATCACCTTTAAACCTAACACCTCCGTTACATGATTTAACTCAATCCTTTGAAAAGATGCTGCCCAAATTCGACCCAAGTGAGAAGATACTAGTAGATGACCACCTGCAAAGCTTTTACTTGGCCATAGAAGGGTTAAGGGAAAGGGAGCATGAGGGTGTAGATTGCAGACTTTTCCCGCACACCCTTAAAGGAGTTGCAGCATCATGGTATTTTGGGTTGCGTGCAAACTCTATCCCTAATTGGGATACCTTCGAGAGAATATTTAGAAGTAAGTATGCGACTCAAAAGAATCATGCAACCCTCATGAAAGGACTATGCGCCTTGAAGAAAGAGAGAAAGGAGAAGGTGCACAACTTTACTCAAAGATTTACAGCATGCCTCAAGAATTTTTCTGAAGCTGACAAACCTTCAGATAAATTCCTGATTGAATACTATACTTCGGCTTTAGGACCCGAGCTGGCCATGTTTGACAAAATAAAGGCCAAGCCCATATTGGCAGAGATGTATGAGGAGGTAGAAAAGGTAGAGGCTGAAAGAGAAAGTATTGAAGATTATCCAGAATGATCAGGAGAGAAAAGTGTGGGAAGGAAAGCATTGTTGTTCGCTAATCCTAAAGAAGAACAATCACTAGATTTCGAGAGTATGGCAAAAATGATGCAGAAGCTTTCCAACAAAATCATAGACTTGGAAAAAGAAAAGGAATCTCAAAATTTCTACAAGCCCTATTATAAGAAGAGGGAGGATAACAATCAATCCCAACCTCCTCCACACAATTCTGCATCTATGAATTTAACAGAGGTAGGCATGGACAATTTTTGCACTTTCCATCAACCAGCGAATACACCAGCCAAATATTTGGAGATAGTGCAACTTGAATATGAACTGATAGGTTTTGGTAATAAATCCACTGAGAAGTTGATAGAGGTAGTCAAGAGAAATAAGGACCAATGCATGGAGTTTTGTAAGAATGTACTTACAACTCACAACAGATGCCAAACATCATCCAAGAAAAGGTTAGATGAACTTATTGGCATTAGAGGAAATTTCAACTCAAAATGGGCCTTTTAACTTTAACTCAAAATCCATGTCATCATGTGTTAGCCAATGAAATTGCTTTGAGTTTGAAATACCGTATAGGTCTTAAACATGTTTTTAATATAAATTTGGGGATAGGTATCATAAAAAAACTACTTTTTTTGTTTGTATTTTCGACATATCTCCCTGTTTTTTACTCAAATTTTGATTGGGAGAGTTCTTTGGATGTGGAATTAAATTTCACATCCAACGAGTACCCACTCGGCATACTGCTACCTGAAAAAACGTGATGATGACATCATCATCACATTTTTTCAGGTATTTCTTGTTTTTGGGGTAGCAGGGTCCATCAAAAGTATGCTGAGTGGGTACTCGTTGGATGCGAAATTTAATTCCACATCCAACGAGCTCTTGTGATCGAAATTTGAGTAAAAACACGGGGAGATATGTCGAAAATACAAACAAAAAAATAGTTTTTTCTTTTCTTCCTCCAAAGTTAATAAATATTATTTTATTATTTTAACTATTATTTTATTAATTTTTTTTAAAAGGCCCATTTTGAGGTGAAATTTCCTCTAATGGACATGAAGAACATTTGAAACAATTGCATACTATATTGCAGGAAGATGAGTTGGGCATACAACTTATATAAAGCTTAGAAGAAAAGGTGCTCAAAAGTGTAATTGCTCAAGCAACAGAAAGCAACTGTCGGTTGGAAGATCAACTCTGAGTGCTTCCAGCTAGAATGGCTAACATAAAGGCTTAGGCTGCCAAGCATGAAGTTACTGTCATATTTTTGGAGCCATCATATCTTGAGAAAATAGTTACGGATTCTATGGCATGGAAGCAGTTTATTGATGAATTAGCTAGGTCCACTTAAAGTGTTGTCTTATTGACACATGGGAAACCTATTTTTTAATATTTGAATTTTTGTCTTAATTAGTGAACACATTGGATGACAAATCTTTTTGTAACCAAATTGTAAAGGACACCCAAAGGGCAGGGATACCAAAAGTCATTTGGAAATGTATAAGTATAGGTAGAATCAAATGAGAGAGGAACTTTTCTAGTTGTCTCGTGTGAAACACTTATTGTAATAGGAACTATTTATGATTATAATAAAGAGGATCAATTTTTTCTTCTATAGAAGGAGTTGTTGAGTTTCAAATGCATGCTGTGTGGATGGCTAAATAGAAATATTTCTGTGTTAGCTGACTATACAAATTTGTGAGATCGTTCTAACTCTGAACTATTTCTTAGTCATGAATGATTTCATTCCTTTGTCTTGAATCTTGTGCAACAAACATGAATAATGAATGTTTTCATAAACAATGAGCTATCTCTATGTTAATATTTCTGTTGTGTTCTATGTATTTTGAATTATACCAACTACCTGTAAAATTCTGTGTACATAGGATACAATACATTACTCATAAGAATAATCATCTTGCTCCCTAGGGATAGGTTAGTTAGTATTAGATAGGTTTAGCTTAGTTGGTATTTTCTTTCTATGATTCAGGAACAAAGGAGATAAGATGGGAGGTAAGAACCTATGCATCACATTATGGACCCTTTGCTTCCTAATCAATCTACATTTAAATTTAGGCACTTTAATATCATCTATAAACATAAAAAAACTCACATAAATGGTGGACCGCGCCGCAACCAGTAAAACATATTTAAACCGTTACTTAACTCTACGGTAGCTGGACTGCAAACTGGACGGATTCCCCATATCAAACAATAAATGAGATAATTGGGAGTGATTATTGGGGATAATCCCTATTGTGTATACCTAGGATTTTCCGGGACTCAAAATTTTTGGCGCTATAAGGAGGGCTGCTAGTGCATGGCTGGTCGAGGAAATCCTTTTTCTCAATAACATTCTACCAGTGACAGTTTTGAAACTAATTTTCCCAAGAGACCTAGTCCTGAAGGAAAAGTTAATCCTGAGTTAGAATACCTTTATCCTCTCTCCAATGAATTAGTTGATCATTTAAGAAGAATCACAAGGTCGTATGCAAAAAATATTAGAGGATTTCTGAATATCCCTAATCTAGCTAGAAGATAAACTCATATAAAAGAGTGCCCTTACACATAAGATTTAGTGTTAGTAGGATATTTTGAAAAGTTTGTAGATTTAACCTTGCAAGAAATTGTTCAACCTCTCAATCAGTTGGGATCAGAATGCCTGAATTGTTCACTCTTTCGAACCTCTGTTCAGTCTCCACCTCTGTCGCCACCTTGAATCATGGCTGGAAATGTACCTCCAAATGCTAATGCTAATCAACCTCCTCCTGTACCAGCTTGGAGAGCTAGAACACCACTAAACTTAGCTCCTCCAGTGCATGCTTTTCCACAGAATTATAAAAAGTCTTTCCCTAGATTTGACCTAGGGGAAGGCATATCTATGGACGACCATCTACATAGTTTTTTCTTGGCTTTGGAAGCATTAGATGTCGAACATGAGGATGTGGCGTGTAGGATTTTTCCTCATACTCTCAAAGGTAAATAAACATCATGGTATTTTGGTTTACAGGTCAATTCAATAATAGATTGGGCCATTTTTGAAAGAATGTTTAAAAGTAAGTTATGTAGCCAAAGAATTACTGCCGCTTTGATGAAAAAGTTGTTGGCTCTAAAAAAGGAAAAGAAATAAAAAGTGTAGGACTTTACCCATAGGTTTTTCACTCACTTAAAGAATTTTAGTGCAGCCATAAAACCCATTGAAGAGACTTTAATATAATATTACACATCAGCTCTTTGCCCTGACATGGCCATGTTTTCTAAAAGATCAGTTAAAGCCTCTTTGGCTGAAACATATGAAGAGGATGAGAAGATAGAAGCTGAGCTAGAAAGCGTAAACAAGTATCTGGGGGAGCTAGAAATAAAGACCTTCAGTAATAAGAAACCCATGTTATTAACCAGACCCAAGGATGAACGATCAAGTGAATTGGAAGGAGTAGTCAAGATGGTCCAGAAGTTGTCCAATAAGATTGTTGACATGGAAAAAGAGAAAGAGGCCAAGAAGCAGTACAAGCCATATTATAAGAGAAAAGATGAAAGTGATTCCTCCCAACCTCCTACACATAGTCCTTCTGTCACGAATATCACTGAAGTTGGGATGCATAGATTTTGCACTTTCCATCAACAGTCTCACTATGAAAACAATTGCCCACAGTGGATTAATTCTATGAATTTAGTAATGAATCGGTTACTTGATTCTAAATTAACTGAGCCTGTGGATGAGAAAGAAAAAAGGCATGAATCAAAAGAGACACGTGAAGAGACTACCATGGTCTTGTGGGATTATGCACCTATGCTAGGTGTAGAAGAAGAAGAAACTGATGAAGAGATACAACTATCGGATCTTAATGTTACAACTAGGAGCAAGGGTCGAATAATTGAAGATAACACACTATTGCCTAAGATTAAAAGAATTCAGGAAAAGTTGAAGAAGGTTAGGAATAACACTTAGACCCAACTCATACCTGATTTGGTCATAACGAGGAAGAATACTCCAACGATTGGTAAGCCTGTAAAGGAGGCTGAAAGAAAAGTAGAAGGTGTCAAGAAAAACTCAATGGACTGTGAGTTGGGGTACAATATAATAGAAGACATCAAGAAGACCAAGGAAAATATTTCTTTGTTCAAAATGTGTAGTTTACCCCAGCAGAAAAAGAAAATTTTGGAAGCATTAAACCCACCAACCAGTAAACCCCAAGAAAACATTCAATCAGAAGAAGAAATCAATGAAGCTAGTATTGGGGGAAATTCAAAATCTGTAACTTTACCCTTCTTGGTTACATTTGAGAATTTCAATGATAATGTGCACAACTGTTTGGTTGATTCAGGAGCATATGCGAACTTAATTCCTTTTTCGGTGTGTAATAGGATAAATGGGAAACCCAAGACATCTAATGGAAAGATAATATAGTTGGACAGAAGAAATGTGAAGGTTGTAGAAGAAATGGAAGATGTGCTGATACGTTTATCTGCTGATGAGAGGGTGTGCCAATTCATATACATCATGGTGGCTGATATACCTGAAGCTTATGGATTAATTTTGAGCTGAGACTGGTCTGCAAAACTAGATGGTTATTTTGCAACTGATTGGTCTCATTTGTGGTTTCCCTATCAAGGTTGTTAGCACTAAATTTATTTTTGTCGAAATTGGTCTTATTGCCTTCAAAGTTTAAAGTTTTCATGGGTGATTGAGTTGGTTTCCAAAGTTTTCTCATTAAGCTATTTCCAAGTTGGCAAAGAAAAGAAGTTAAAGGAATTTTAGGTAAAAAGAGAAATAAGTTTTTCACAAGTGGGGAAAAATGTTTTATTCACTTTTGAATGAAATTTATAAAATGGGTTTTATAAGCCAATGATTGGATTTATATTCAAGCTTATATAATTTTGGATATTAAAGAATTTACTTTGTCCAAGCCAAAAAAGGGACCTCGTAACCAAACCAAGTCCTCCATGAAGGTTCAAGCACTAAGCTTTCACAAGATCTATTACCTTTGTTTGTTCCTTAAGGTATAAACAAACCACCAGAACATATAAGCAATGAAAAGGAGAGTCATCTGTTGCATGTGGGATATATTTCCAGAAAGTTAAAAAAAAAAACTTATTAAGAAAGTGATTACTTTGTGCAACAATATGTAGAATTTGTTGTAAATGTCTATGTCATAATTTTTTTTTATGTCGGCAACAAAATATCATTGGCAATAGCAATGGCTTAATTGACATACATTATATATGTGATATTTTGGATACCAGGAGATCGTTCAGAAATAAGAGACGGTGGATAAATTACCAAGATCTAATCCAAATGAATTTTCCGCAATAAATAATATTGAGATAATTTATTTGCAGTGAACTTAATTGAAGATTTGCTACATATTTTAATATAATGGTTCAAACAAAAAGTGAAATCTCATCAACGGTCCCATTCTATTCCGGAGTGCAAAATTGTGAGATAATTAAAAGGTAAGAGTGGTAGCAGAATTTAAACCACTTTCCATGTGGTAAATTTTGGTGAGTTCCACTGAGGAAAGCGATAAAGGAAAAAACAACTTGATGAGGGCTCCAAAAATTCCATCGTATAAAAGCAAAGTTGACTTGGATTAAAAAATCATTTCAATTGCACGCCGTGGGTGAGAAGAAGAAGACTCTTATTTCATGAAAATGATTGTTTTAGTCATTTTATTAAGAGGATTGTTTCCAATAAAAAAATAAGTATTTTAAAACACTGAAAGAGGTTTTTCGTCATAACATGATGATCTACAATAACCTCTCTCATATTTTACATAGGTGTTAAGGATTGGGAGAATCAAACTCATCTTTAGAGGGAAAATGTTCAGATTTCAAAATGACTGTTCTAGTCATCAAATTCAAATAATTATTTACATCAAATGAAGATGAATTTTGAGAAACGGAGAGAGTATTTTATTCAAAACATGCCTATCCACAATAATGTCTTTCATTTTTCACACAGGTACTATGATTTAGGAGAAACAAAGTCAGTTTTACAGGCAAGTTTTCATGTTTTCCAAAGGACTATTTCAACCATCAAATTCAAAGAATTATTTCAGACAAATGGAATTTAATTTTACAAAATTGAGAGAGGTTTGTATTCTTAAAAGGACTATAGTAAAAATACTCCTTCATTTTTTACACAGTTCTCACAGGTTGGGAGAATTTAAAAGATCTTCACAAGTTATTTTTTTCAGAAATTTACAATTTTACTATCTGGGTCATCAGTTTCAAAGGCATATTTCGAGGGGTTTGGGATGATTTTGGAGAAAATAAGACATGGGTTTTGTCGGGCACATGGCCAAATACAAAAAAATCTCCCATATTTCACACAACTATCACTATTAGCGATATGTAGGATAAACTTTGTTGTAACTGTTTCTATGTTTAGAGTTCAGTTAGGTTTCGAATTCAAGGTTAGGTAGAGGTTATTATTCTATAAATTAAAATGTAATCGATATTTTTAGGGTTGGATTTTCAAGAGAAAAGAGGGTCTACATTGTAATGGCTTCAAGTTTTCAGTAGATGAATGAAATTTGCAGAGGAGGAATGTTAAACCTTTCCATGGCAAAGATTCCCATGCCATCTTTTTCTTCAATAAGTAATTTCTTTATGTGATTGTTTATCCTGTTTCTCACTACATTTTTTATTTTCTTTTATGCTTGAGAATTATTGTTTATGGGATAGAATTCATCTTGCATGCTCTAGGTCCATTGTTCAATCATTTTCAAAACATTTTCTTCTAAAGTCTTGCATAATTCACCCTAGTTAGGTGCTCTGTTTGTTGGGATGTCTCCCTTTGTCTACTAATCAACTCATTAATACCTCAAGACCGAGGAAATAGTGCCTACTTTTCCTCTATTCATAAACCTTCAAAACCTTACCTCCTGCAACCTATTTCATATCTGATTGTTGACTCCATTGCCCAATGGTCTTCTCCATGACTGTCCTACCAAGTATTTTAAACAAACTTGTCCTATTTGTCCCATAAAAAATATGACCTTATAATTGTATTTGATTGAATATCTTGAGTGTAAAAACTTAGTAAATAGTGAGAGATCCATCTCTGACTATATTAGGTCATAAATACGGTCTAAAGTGGTTTTTTCTTTTACCTTAGGATCTACCTTTCACAACCTAGGTACATTTTGAGTGCTAACAAATTGGTGCCATTTCCGGGGAATGAAGGTTCAAATATTCCTTGGGTATGAACGACATAATTTTAGATTTGATTGTTAAGGGTGAAGAACAGTCAAATCATTAGAGGAATTTTGGGGTCTAAAATGGGCCTCCTAAGGAAAATAATAAAATAATAGTTAAAATAATAAAATAATGGTTAAAATAATAAAATAATATTAATTAATTTCGGAGGAAGAAAGAAAAAAACTACTTTTTGTGTTCGTATTTTCGACATATATCCCTGTGTTTTTACTCAAATTTCGATCGGAAGAGATCGTTGGATGCGGAATTTGATTCCGCATCCAACGAGTACCCACACTGCATACTTTTGATGGACCCTGCTACCCCAAAAACAAGAAATACCTGAAAAAACGTGATGATGATGTCATCATTACATTTTTTCAGGTATTTCTTATTTTTGGGGTAGCGAGGTCCGTCAAAAGTATGCAGTTTGGGTACTCGTTGGATGCGGAATCAAATTCCGCATCCAACGAGCTCTCCCGATCAAAATTTGAGTAAAAACACAATGAGATATGTCGAAAATACGAACAAAAAAAGTAGTTTTTTTTAATGACAAATATGCCAATTCAACCATTATGGTTGACTTATTTTATTGAAATTATATTGGTTCTTGAATTCCAACTCACAAAAACTTATTTTCGCACGTTTTCTTATAAGGCCCATTTTAGACCCCAAATTTCCTCTAATGATTAGCAAGGTTGTGCATCTTTCACCTGGTGACTCCATCTTCGAAGAATCCAGTTTTCAGAATTCCTATGGCGACTCCACAGTCAAAATATTGTAAAGTTTGAAGATTTGATTCAGTTTATTCATTTGTCGAGATGAGTTGTTTGTCTGCAAGGTATGCTCCTATGAATCGTGCTCACATTCCTGGTTTTCCAAATAGAATACCTAAAGTGGATTGGCAAACATGTCTTCCAAAGTTTAAAGATCGAAATAATGATGATGCTGCCCTTCATTTGGTTATATTTCATATGCATATACATAAGACGGGAGTTAAATTGCATGAGGATTCTTTAATGAAAATTTTCATGGCTACTTTAGAAGGAGATGCAAGGTCATGGTATGAAGGGTTACCATCAGAAATTTTGTTTTCCCTTACTGATTTTCATACAGTATTTCATGAACATTACAAAAACCAATACCCCTCCTTGTTGCTGGTTCAAGATTGCTGTACGCATGTTAAAGGTTTCATTTGAGATTTGGAAAACATGTATAGTGATGATGAGTTAGTGGATGAAGAAATTTTAGAAATTTTATATGAGAACCCATTTCAGAAAAAAAGACATACAAATGAGCTATCTTCACATTCAAGAAAAATCTCAGCAGTCAATAATTTCTTCCTCGACTGAAAGAGACATGAGCCAAAACTCTGATTCAACCAACTACATTTCTTTTCCTAAAATAGATGATAATTTGCAATAGTATTGTCAATATTTGTGTGACCAAGAAGGAAGTTGGGATGGTCAATCAAACCCTTCTTCGTATCATTCAACCTCTGAAGATTTGTTTTAAGATGAGGCTACTTATTCCCAATCAGAAAATTCCTTTTTGCAGTAGCAATTTCCTCTAAGTTCTAATGCTTCTGTGGGTGATTGCATAAAGAATTCTAATTCTATGAATTTTAAGTCTTACAGTCCCTCCACATATTTATTTTCTGAAAATGAAATTAAAGAGAAATCATACCTTGGATTAGAATTGGAAAAACGATATGAGCATGAAGATGATCAGCCTAGTGATGTGAAAGAAGAGGGTTATACTCTTGATGGTTTTTCTGAAGATTGCGGTCAGCTTGTTAAAAATTATGTTAGTGATGGTTTTAAAGAAAATTTTAGTCTACTTATATATAATGAAAAGGAAGAGAAATCATGCCATCAATCTCAGTATGTGAAAGAACCAACAGTGTGCATTAAACAAAGGGATCACAAAGAAGGAGATGAGGACTCTCAATGGGATGTTTCTTTAAATCTTTCCAATTCAGAAACATTTTGTCAAGAAGACATATTTCTGCTTAATCTTGTTGAAGAACAAAATGATATTCCTCTTGAAGTGCTTGAGAAGAATGGAGTTGTAAATTTAAAAATATTAAATGAAGTTGCTGATATATCATTTAAAAACAATAATGAGAATTTCTTTCAAAGCTCTTTTAAAAATCGGTTTGACAGTATGTAGGAAGAGTTACTTTTTGGAAAGCCTTCTAATGGTAAGAAAATGACGTAGTATATTGAAGGTTGTCATGTTTTTTATGATCCAGTAGCAGAATACATGGATAAATTTTTCAGATGGAGTAGTTGGTTATATGTTTGCAGCAAAGGACAAATTTTTCATCATAACCGATGACTATTTTGTTCTTATGTTCTAATTTCGATCAAGCATTAGGAGGAAATGGAATTATTGGATAAATTGCTTAATAGGCTTCATTGGAAGTCAGATTTTGCTTGATTGGGAATTTTTGCTTAGTTAAGTAGGATAGGTAGGCATGAATAAGTTCAATATGGCGATCATTTCTTTCAGCAGTTTTCAGTTTGGTTTCAATTTCAAGTGCAATTCAGTTACAGGTTACAGGTTGACAGAGTGGGATTTGTTTTCAAAATGGTTTCAGTTGATGGTTCAGTTCAGAACAGGTTGAGGATTTCAGAGAAAAATTAAGAGAAAACCAATGGATTTGGCACCTGGTCTACGGGGTTCTTTGCTACCTCGCAGGGAGGATAACATCCCTAGTTGGAGCCAGTTGTTAGCACTAAATTTATTTTTGTCGGAATTGGTCTTATTTCCTTCAAAATTTTAAGTTTTCATGGGTGATTGAGTTGGTTTCCAAAGTTTTCTCATTAAGCTATTTCCAAGTTGGCAAAGAAAAGAAGTTAAAGGCATTTTAGGTAAAAAGAGAAATAAGTTTTTCACAAGTGGGGCAAAAAGTTATATTCACTTTTGAATGAAATTTATAAAATGGGTTTTATAAACCAATGATTGGATTTATATTCAAGCTTATATAATTTTGGATATTAAAGAATTTACTTTGTCCAAGCCAAAAATAGGGACCTCATACTCACACAACCAAGTCCTCCATGAAGGTTGAAGCACTAAGCTTTCACAAGATCTATTACCTTTCTTTGTTACTTAAGGTATAATCAAACCACCAGGACATATAAGCAATGAAAAGGAGAGTCATCTGTTGCATCTGGGATATATTTCCAGAAAGTTAAAAAAAAACTTATTAAGAAAGTGATTACTTTGTGCAACCATATGTAGAATTTGTTGTAAATGTCTACCGCATATTTTTTTTTAGATCGGCAACAAAATATCATTGGCAATAGTAATGTCTTAATTGATATACATTAAATATGTGATATTTTGGATACCAGGAGATCATTCGGAAAGAAGAGACGGTGGATAAATTACCAAGATCTAATCCATATGAATTTTCTGCAATAAATAATATTGAGATAATTTATTTGCAGCGAACTTAATTGAAGATTTGCTACAGATTTTAATCTAATGGTTCAAACAAAAAGTGAAATCTCATCAACGGTCCCATTCTATTCCGAAGTGTGAAATTGTGAGATAATTAAAAGGGAAGAGTGGTAGCGGAATTTAAACCACTTTCCACGTGGTAACTTTTGGTGAGTTTCGCCGAGGAAAGCGGTAAAGGAAAAAACCACTTGATGAGGTCTCCAAAAAAGTTCGTCGTATAAAAGTAAAGTTGAATTGGATTAAAAAATCATTTCAATTGCACACTGCGAGTGAGAAGAAGAAGAATTATTTCATGAAAATGACTGTTTTAGTCATTTCATTCAGAGAACTGTTTCTGGTAAAAGAAGAAGCATTTTAAAAAATGAAAGAATTTTTCATCATAACATGATAATCTACAATAACCTCTCTCAGTTTTTTACACAGGTGCTAAGGATTGGGAGAATCGAAGTCATCTTCATAGGGAAAATGTTTAGATTTCAAAATGACTATTCTATGTTAAATTTTCATATGCTTAGCTAAGAAATCAGTATTTCATTTCATTTTCATAACAAAAGCATATAAATAGGATCACTGAAAGATAGACAAGCACAACCATACAAAAAGAACACAAAGATTTATCCTGGGAAAACCCATTGAAAAGATTCCTCAATATAGATGCCCCAAAAAGATAAAAGATCAAACCAGCAAGGAGATCAAATCCTGATCCTCCTCCTTCTCCAGCTACTTCTCTTCTCCACTAATTCGCTACACAAGTGAGAGAGTGTGTGTCACAAATGAGGAGCACTACACTTCTATTTATATTCTTCCGTTCACTTAAGTTAACTCATTTGAGATGTAGGCTCAAGTTACACATGTAGGCTCGAGTTAAATCATGTAGGCTCGAGTTACACATGTAGGCTCAAGTAACCACACTGGGGTGCTAATGACCCATCTTTACAATTAGAGTGGACTACCTCATTACTCTTATTAGTTCTTCCAATTAGGAGCATCAGGGTACAATGTAATACAAGTGGTTCTCCCGGTAGGACCATTGGGGACGACAAAAAGATACATATAGAATATTTTTCGAAGTTACAATATTTCAACACTCCCCCTTAGGGAGAAGGGTATTCTACAACAACATCAACAACAACAAGAGTAGAGATAGGGGACATCATCAACATCAGCAGGGTAACACATCTATAAATCATTGGAAGCTTTTCAACATCATGTAGTCTTCATCTTCAATATTCAGTCTTCATCATCAGCAACATCTTCAGTCTTTTATTAGCAACATCTTCAACATTTTGATATTTCAATTAGAAACGACATCTTCAGCACTTGGACCTTTTGATTAGCAACATCTTCAGGACTTTGACTATTCGATCAGCAATAACATCTTCAGCATTTTGACCTTTCGATCAACAACATCTTCAGCACTTTGACTTTTCGATCAGCAACAACATCTTTAGCATTTTGACCTTTCAATTGGCAACATCTTCAGCACTTTGACTTTTCTATCAGCAACAACATCTTCAGCACCTTGACCTTTCGATCAGCAGCAACATCTTCAGTACTTTGACCTCTTGATCAACAATATTATCATCAACACTTTTCCCTTTCGATCAGCAGCAACATCATCATCATCATATTCTGATCTGTTGATCATAATCATCATCACATTCTGATCTTTCGATCAGAAACATCATCATCATACTTTGATCTTTCGATCAGAAACATCATCAACATAGAAACATCATCATCATACTCTGATATTTTGAAGTATGTCATCATCATCATACTCTGATCTTTCGATCAGTACGTCATCATCATACTTTGATCTTTCTATTAGTACGTCATCATACTCTGATCTTTTGATCAGTATGTCATCATCATCATACTCTGATCTTTCAATCAGTACGGCATCATCATCATTAGCAACAACCTGCAATCCACAACTCAAAGGAAAAAGTCTTTGGATCACTTTTGGACTTAAAGTCCAGGGATGATACAATCCCACCACATTCTCAACAACCAAAGTTGCCGTATTGATTACAGGAGAATCAGTCCCTATCTCTTTTGGACTAAGTCCAAGGACGATGCAATTCTACCACATTCTTGAGGACCGAAGCCACTGGATTCATTACAGGAGAATCAGTCCCTATCACTTTAGGACTATGTCCAAGGATGATGAAATCCTACCACATTCTCAAGGACCGAAGCCACCGGATTTATTACGGGAGAATTAGTCCCTATCACTTTAGGACTATGTCCAAGGATGATGCAATCCTACCACATTCTCGAGGACTGAAGCCACCAGATTGATTACGGGAGAATCAATCCCTATCACTTTAGGACTATGTCCAAGGATGATGCAATCCTACCACATTCTCGAGGACTGAAGCCACCAGATTGATTATGGGAGAATGAGTCCCTATCACTTTAGGACTATGTCCAAGGATGATGCAATCCTACCACATTCTCGAGGATGGAAGCCACCGGATTGATTACGGGAGAATCAGTCCCTATCACTTTAGGACGATGTCCAAGGATGATGCAATCCTACCACATTCTCGAGGACCAAGGTCATCGAATCTATTATGGACAGATGTCCCAGGATGATACAATCCCTCTTCATTCTCAAAGACCGAGGTCTCCGGATCACTTTAGGGCAAGTGACCAGGGATGATACAATCCCGCCATGTTCTCGAGGACTGAGGTCACCGGATCTATTGTGGAAAGATGTCCTGGGATGGTACAATCCCTCTTCATTCTCGAGGATCGAGGTCTCCGGATCACTTTAGGGAAAATGCCTAGGGATGATACAATCCCACTTCATTCTCGAATACCGAGGTGTCCGGATCACTTTAGGGAAAGTGCCCAGGGATGATACAATCTCGCCATGTTCTCGAGGACCGAGGTCACCGGATCTATTATGGAAATATGTCCTAGGATGATACAATCCCTCTTCATTCTTGAGGACCGAGGTCTCTAGATCACTTTAGGGAAAATTCCTAGGGATGATACAATCCTGCTGCAACATCACTACTCCCCCTTTAGAGGAAGGTCTTTCTGAACAACACCAAGCTTGTCTCAAAATTTTTCGAACTCTACTCGAGGCAGAGGCTTTGTCAGTACATCATCATCCAAACCATCATCATCTACATCTTCAATATGTGAATACTGAACTATCACCATCTGTATCTCCAGTATGTGAATACTAAAATATCATCTATATCTTCAGTATGGGAATACTGAAATCATCATCATCTCTATATTCAGTATAGAAATACTGAATCACCATCATCTGCATCTACAGTATCATCATCTGCATCTTATCTTATATGTAGAAATACCGGATTTCTATGTGTTACGTCGGAACATAGGGTTCTTTGTCATCACAACTATGGTTATCACATAGAATCATTGTAGTATCCATCTTCAGGTCAAAGAGACCTGATATCAGCTTCTGAAGCCATATGGCTTCACAACTTAGTAGAGCAATCTGCTATGTATTTTGTTTCAACCGTGCTAAGAGAAACATTGGACTGTTTCTTGCTAAACCATGAACTCATAGTAGACCTCAAACAAAAGAATCTACCTGATGTGCTTTTCCTATCTGAGATGCTTCCATCCCAATCTGCATATGTGTAGCCATACAATCTATACTCATGGCTACCATCATAGTATAGACCAAAGTCTATAGTCCCTTTCAGATATCTCATCACATTTTTTGTAGCTACTAGGTGAACCTGTATTGGTTGAACAAGATATTGAATTAAGGTGTTCACAACAAAACAAAAGTCTGGTCTCGTATTTGTTAAGTACATCAATGACCCAATGATCTGTCTGTAGTGAGTCACATCCACTAACTCTAATGAGTCATCAACTAACAGCTTCAGGTTGGAGTCCATGGGTGTGGCCATGACTTTGCATTCCAACATATTGAATCTCTTCAATATCTCTACCGCATACTTTCCCTGGTTGAGAAATATTCTTTCTAAACTTTGCCATACTTCCAGACCTAGAAAATAATGCATTAACCCAAGGTCTTTCATCTCAAATTCTTCTGCTAGTTTCTTCTTGCTTTCCATGATCTGTTTCTCATTCCCTGTCAAGAATAAGTCATCCACATATAGTAATAGAATGACAAGTTCATCCTCTACAACCTTGTAGGAAAGGTTAAGATCGACTTTACTCTTGGCAGAGCCCATGCTCATCAGGAAGCTATCTATTCTTCCATACCAAGCTTTGGGAGCTTGCTTTAGGCCATAGAGGGCTTTCTTCAACTTGCATACTTGATTCCATCTGTCTTCAACTTCAAATCCTCATGACTATTCGATGTAAAACTCTTCCTCAATCATACCATTAAGGAAGGCTTGTCTTTACTTCATCATGGAAGAAGGAAGTGTACCTTGCTTCCTGGAGTAAGTGTCTCTTCAGAATTAAACGTCTAGCCACAAGTCTTACCTTACTTCTATCATCAACATATCTTATCTTGTAAATCCATTTGGAAGATACCACATTCTTGCTTTCTGGTTTGAGTACTATATCCCAAACATCATTCTAGTATCATAACATATTCTATGAGTTTGTCTTCTCAGGTCATCAACATATCCTAGTCTTCTGCATTCAACCTTGAAGGTTGGAACCCACTTTACTCTTGGTAAAGTCTCAATCCATCATGAAGCTATCCATCATGTCGTACCATGTCGAACTCAGATATAATTTTCTGTAGTCACTCCCCCTGAAGTGGAGTATCATCTTCCCTCTTCATTCTGTATAGGTGGTTCTATGCTTGATATATATTGGTCAATAGAGTATGTCATGTCATAGTCTATTCTTTCTAAGGAAAATCACGAACCTTTCTTTGTAAACTTCTTCTTGTAAATCCATATGGAAGATACTACGTATTTCCCTTTATGTATCAAAATCATATGGTATACATCATTCCCCATGATGAACTGTTATTATTTGATCATAGCTTCTTTCATAGCATTATTTTCTTCATCTTGAGTTATCTCTTGTACCCATGGTGGTATTCATCGTTCAAGGTGGATCTACCACTCTCTAAAGCTCTTTCTTCCATCATGGTGTCTCTAACCCTGGGAGCTTCAGATTCATGTTTATTGGAGTGAATCTTGAATTGTCATCACTTGTTCTTCGGAACAAGTCTCATCCTTCTTTTCTTGTAGGAGGTTGTACATGACCTTTCCTACAATTAAAATGCACCATTTTCATGGTTAGAACTATTTCATAAAATGACAAATTCTTATGCATCATGTAACTATTTAGACAATACATCATTCATCCATATCTCACATAAACTTTCTAGATGCCTTCCATCTCTACCATGACATCATTAAGATTGTGCACTAATCCAATATGTCAGAAAAGAGGTTTGATAAGTAGCAATGGAGAGTTGTATAGCACCATGAGCTACTTACCCATCACATGCATATTAGTAGTATACAGTCATTAATGCAAACAATCTATCATGCATAACACATCAACTGAATATAATCAAATGTATAACAAAACAATATCATGAAATGACAATTGAATACTTATCTTTTATTTGTTTCATGGGTAGACTCCATCTTGATCATTATGCTTTATCATCTTCTTCATTCATGAAATCATCATTTCTTATCCAAATGATAAGATGAATAAGAGGTTTTTCAAGAATTGAGTTCTTCATATTCCTCATCGCTTGAGGGATCTTCTTTGAATGGTGAGAGATTGATCTTCAATTGCTCCCATCTTCTTCTTCTCTTCTTATGAGTTGAGCTGAAAGCAATTACTTCCTTCTAGAATACATTCTTTGCATGAATGAATCCCATGATCTTGGGAGGCCATTCAAGGTGGCTGTCACCACTTTTGCATTCTCCACTTCTTCTTCTACCACTTCAAGTTGTTCTGTATTTTGGATCTTCACATTCTTCAACTGTTTTCTCAAAGGCATCTTCTGATTTAAGTTCTTATCTTCAAATAGCTTGATCAAGGAATAAAACATCTTCGGTGTCTTTAGGGAAGATACTTGTGGTACAAGTTGATTCGTGATTGAATCAACAATGATCATCTTGGCCTTGATCAAGTTCTTCTTGTGTAAGGCTTTGAGCCTCATCTTCGTATGGAACTGGAACCTCTCTACTTATGTAGGTGTCCAATTCATTTTCCTTAGAGAGATCAAATACTTCCATGCTTGGAAGTTGTCAACTTTACCAAGCTTATCATCAAACTGATGTGATAGATCACTTTGAAATGAGAACATCAAATGCAACTAGCAAAAGATTAGATCTTACCGATTTGAGGTGTCCGTCCTGCTTCCAGAGCTAGCTGATTTAGGGTTTGTCAGAGAAACCCTAATTTTCAAAACTTGGAATATTTAAGATATGATTGGATAGAAAGATAGATATCTTCAAATGGAGCTGTCTAATGTACTCCTTTTCTGAAAACAGTGGAGGGAAGCTCCCGGAACAGGAAGCCCTAGTTTTCCAATTTCTTCTACAGAAATTCCTGTCACTGTTTCTATGATATCTCCGAAATTAATATTCCTATGTGTTTGAAATTTATCACTTAGGTAGCCTCGCATGTCCTTGATCCAAAAACATAGGTTTCATAAGCATGTGTTTCACCAATTGGGATTTATGATCCTTTTCCCACAGTGACCTGTTACAGGACTGTTCAGAACATCGAAGTTGTACGGATTTCCACGTGTCACTGGTTCATCTTTTGGTTCTGAAATTCAGACCACATAAATTAAAGTCCGTGATATTTTTGGAACATCTTCAGGAATTCAATTTGGACGTCTGTAGCCCAAGATATAGCAATTGTCCCCAGGTGTCCTATTTAGGGATGAATTCTGGAAGAGACTGGAACCCTAACTTGGAGGGATCATATCTCCTAGCATATAGTGAATATGAGGCTGAAGTTTGGATACAGTGTACAGAAGGATTTTATATTTGGCATATGAAATTTTCAGCTCCTGAACCTTTTCCAATCTTGGGATATAGCGAATGTACCAAAACTTAGCATTTTTAGTATTTAGGGTTTTTCTAGCTTGAGGTCAAACTAGGGTTTGACTTTCCTGGAGTTTCACCCAACCAAAAAACTTGATCCAAATCTCCAGAATTTTATTTTGATGAGGAGAGAAAGCCTATGCTGGGCTCACTCAAAAATTCTTCTTCTGCAAGAAGCCCTAATTTTCTGCACCGAAAACTGAAAATGTTTTGAATCGAATTCCGCTTCGATAGAACGATGCGCCCTTCAATGGAGAGTCAACCTAGCCTTATTTTGCTGATAAATTGTGGGGAGAGAACCAAAAATTAAGAATCCCTAGATTCTGTAGCTGCAGAATGTCTTCTTTTCAGGGTGGCTCTGATACCATGTTAAATTTTCATATGTTTAGCTAAGACATCCGTATTTCATTTCATTTTCATAACAAAAGCATATAAACAGGATCACTGAAAGATAGATAAGCACAACCATACAAAAAGAACACAAATATTTATCCTGGGAAAACCCTAAAGGGAAAAACCCAACAAAAGCTTCCTCAATATAGATGCCCCAAAAAGATAAAAGATTAAACGAGCAAGGAGATCAAAGCCTGATCCTCCTCCTTCTCCAGCTACTTCTCTTCTCCACTAATGCACTACACAAGTGAGAGTGTGTGTGCCACAAATGAGGAGCACTACACCTCTATTTATATTCATTCGTTCACTTAAGTTAACTCATTTGACATGTAGGCTCGAGTTAAATCATGTAGGCTCGAGTTACACATGTAGGCTCAAGTAACCACACTGGGGTGCTAATGACCCATATTTACAATTAGAGGGGACTACCTCATGAATCTTATTAGTTCTTCTGATTAGGAGCATGGAGGTACAATTTAATACAAGTGGTTCTCCCGGTAGGACCATTGGGGACCACAAAAAGATACATATAGAATATTCTTTGAAGTTACAATATTTCAACATTCTAGTCATCAAATTCAAATAATTTTTTACATCAAATAAAGATGAATTTTGAGAAACTGAGAGAGAATTTTATTCATAACATGTGTGTACACGATAACCTCTTTCTGTTTTCACACAGGGTCTATTATTTAGGAAAAACAAAGTCATTTTTATAGGTAATTTTTCATGTTTTCCAAAGGACTATTTCAGCGATAAAATTCAAAGAATTGTTTTAGACAAATGGAATTTAATTTTACAAAACTGAGAGAGGTTTGTATTCCTAGTAGACCTATAGTCAAAATCCTCCTTCAAGTTTTACACAGTTCTCACAAGTTGGGAGAATTTAAAATATCTTCACAAGTTATTTTTTCAGAAATTTACAATTTTACTATCTGAGTCATCAGTTTCAAAGGAAGATTTTGAGGATTTTGAGATGAGTTTGGAGTAAATAAGACATGGGTTTTTTTAGGTACATGGCCAGTTACAAAAACCTCTCCCAGATTTCACACAGCTGTCACCATTAGAGATATGAAGGAGAAACTTTGTTGTAACTCTTTCTATTTTCAGAGTTGAGTTAGGTTTCGAATTCAAGGTTAGGTAGAGGTTATTATTCTATAAATTAAAATGTAATTGATACTTTTAGGGTTTTATTTTCAAGATAAAATAGGCTATACATTGTAATGGCTTCAAGTTTACAGTAGATGAATGAAATTTGCAGAGGAGGAATGTTAAACCTTTCCATGGCAGAGATTCCCGTGCCATCTTTTTCTTCAGTAAGTAATTTCTTTATGTGACTGTTTATCCTATTTCTCACTCCATTTTGTATTTTCTTTCATGCTTGAGAATTAGTGTTTATGGGCTATAATTCATCTTGCATGCTCTAGGTCCATTGTTCAAGCATTTTCAAAACATTTTCTGCTAAAGTCTTGCAGAATTCACCCTAGTTAGGTGCTCTGTTTGATGGGATGTCTCCCTTTGTCTACTAATTAACCTGCTAATACCTCAAGACCGAGGAAATGGTGCCTACCTTGCCTCTGTTCATAAACCTTAAAAACCTTACCTCTTGCAACCTATTTCAGATCTGATTGTTGACTCCATTGGGAAATCGCCTCCTCCATGACTGTCCTGCCAAGTATTTTAAACAAACTTGTCCTATTTTTCCCATCAAAACTCTGACCTTATGATTGTCTTTGATTGAATAGATTGAGTATAAAAACTTTGTAAATAGTGAGAGATCACTCTTTGACTGTATTAGGTTAGAAATATGATCTAAAGTGGTTTTTGCTATTACCTTAGGATCTACCTTTCACAACCTGGGTACATTTTGATTGCTAACAAAGGTAGTTAGAATCAGATAAAAGTAATGAGGGAACCGCATATGAGACGCAATGTGAGACAACTGGAAGGAAAAAATGAGCCAGTAAATTTTTTGCACCCTGTGTTGGGAAATTATTTCATTAAGCTAGAACCGGGGAATTACCAAGTTGAAGAAGCCAATAATGGATTAGATACGCAGCTCGATCTCCTTCAATTTTTGCTCGCTGATAAAGTTGACTGTAACATAGTTAGTTTAGTTTTAGATGTAGAAAATAACAATAGTTCAGTAGAATTAGCTGATAAGTTTTGGGTATTGTACTTTGACAGTTCAAAAACACAGGAAGGATCAGGAGCTGGCTGTGTCCTGATGGATCCAGGAAAAAAAAAACATTTTCTTTTATGTAGATTAGAATTTGAATGCACAAATAATACAACTAAATACGAGGCATTACGACAAGGATTAAGAAAGGAAATTGAATTCAAGGTTAAGAATTTAGATTTTGAAATTATTTTCAAACAAGTTCAAAATACAATCCATTGTTTATCCCCACATCTAAAGGGTTACCAAAACAAAGTATGGGATTTGCTAATAAATTTCAATGCATTTAATATAGTTTCAATTCCTAGGCTGAAAAATGTAGCAGTTGATTTATTAGCTACGCCAGCCACAAGGATTGTTCCAACTAATAATCAATGTTCTATTGAATTAGTTTTCAGGCCTGCTATACCAGATAATATCATGAATCTAATAGTGTTCGATGACGACCTGCAGATCTTGGAATTTCTGACAAGTGATGAGAATTTCAAGGGAGTAGTAATTGATGAAGAAGAACATCAAGTGAACCTTTGAAATTTTTTTTTTATATGTAAAGGAGTTAGAACATTGGAAGGAATGTTCAATTTGAATAAAAACTTTAGAAGGGCATCTAATGTTAAAATGCACAGCTCATCTATGCAATTTGAGGTGGTAAATTTGGGATCAGAAGATGGGCCTAAATATGTAAACTTGGGAGAGTGTTGTTCACCTAGAGAAAGGCACAAATTCATCAACTTGTTCAAACAATACAAAGACATTTTTTCTTGGACATATGAAGATCTCAAAAAATATGACACTCGAATTATACACACGTTGTTCCAATAAAAGAAGGGGTCAAGCCATTCTAGCAGCCATTAAGAAAGATGAACCTGAAGCTAGAACCTTTGATCCAAAGTGAAGTGAAGAAACTGTTTCACTACAACAAAACCCCGTGATTAGTGTCTCTTTTAGCTTCCTTTTTAGCATCCATTATCACTTTTAGTGTATTTTTCATCATTTTTTGGACAAAGTGGACGCTTTTCCATGGGATGGTGCTTTTAATGGCATTATTTGCGTCCATTTTTAAACATTGGAACTATTTGGGATGCTAATTAGCGTCCCAATTAGCGCCCCAATTAGCATCCCAATTAGCATCCCAATTAGCGTCCCAAATAGCATCCCAATTAGCGTCCCTTTTTAAAAGTTGACTCTATCTTGGACGCTAATTAGAATCCCAATAAACGTCCCAATTAGCATCACAATTATCATCCCAATTAGCCTCCAAATTAACATCCCAATTAGCCTCCAAAAAAGCATCCCATATAACGCCAAGAATAGCCTCCAAAAAAACGTCATCAATAGCATAACACCATATATTAATCCATGGTTAGTGACAAGAATTGTGCCATGAATTTTGACAAGAAAACATTCAACATAGCGCCAATTATAGATCCAGGAATTGTGCCTAGAAAACATCCAACATAGTGCCAGGTATAGATGCAAGTATAGTGCTTGGAATAATGCCATAAATTTTGAAAGGAATTGAGCCAGGAATTGTGTTCGAAAAACATCCGTCATAACGTCAGATATATTAATGTCAATGTCGATGATCATGATTCATATGATAGTACTTTTGGATCTTAATTTATCATAGTGGCATCTAAATGATCATAATCATGGAACTTTTATATCTTGATTAATCCTAATGAGGGGTAAATTACCTTAATGTCACCTAAATTGATCTAATGGCATTTGAGTGTCCCCAACAACATTTAGTAGACCCTAATGGCATTTGATTGGCCCTAAAAACATGAAGATGGTGCATTACGATAAGTATGATGGAGTGTATGGATATGATTTGATAAGGATAAGAATATATCATCCATTCTTGTGAGGTAGTAGGGATTGTTGATGTATATGTAACTTTAGAATGTATTCTTCTATGTATCTTATATATTGTAACCCAATGTTTAGTTCGGGATGTCTCTATTATGTATTTGAGTCATGTGGTCATGCCCCGATGTTTCGATCGAGAGGATTAATAATGTAATCAAGTCATATCAATTCATTAGGTAAGTCCCCACAGTTTTGGGGCACTTGACTTATTATACACTAATTAAGGTGTAGGCTCGAGTAGTAATTATTAGGTCGAGCCTACGTGTGAAAAGGCAATTCAAGTGAATGGATGAATATACATAGAGAGTGAGAGTCTCTCTATTTATCACTTGTGAAATACATCACTTGCTCTCCCAAGTGTGGCGCACTACTGGAGAAGGAAATTTTAGGACTAGACAGAAGACAGAAGACTACTACTGTTTTGGGAGATCTCTTACTGTTTTGGTGTTGACTCTATCTTAGAGGAAGTTGTGGGGTTTTCTCATTTATGGTTTCCCTAAGGAAAACTCTTTGTGTCTCTTGTCTCTTGTGATGTGCTTGTGTTTTATTGCTGTGCTTGTCATTCTCTCAGTGAAAAGATCCTAAGATCATAATGCTAGCTTAAATGTGATGAAAAACTAACATGGTATCAGAGCTAACTTGAGAAGAAGACATTGTGCAGCTACAAAAACTCAGGCTTCCTATTTTGTGGATCTTCATCCACAAATTTTCAGCAAAAGTATGCTAAGATGACTCCCCATTGAAGGGCGCATCTTTGTGTCGAAGTAGAATTTGATTCCGAGCATTTTCAGTCTTCGATGCGGAAATTAGGGCTTTCTACAGAAGATGAATTTTTGAGTGAGACCAGCACAGGGTTATTCTCCTCATCAAAACCAAAGTTTAGAGACCTGGATCAAGAAATTTGGTTGGGTAAAACTCCAAGAAAGTCAAACCCGAGTTTGACCCTGAGCTAGGAGAAACCCTAAATACTAAAAATGCTAAGTTTTGGTACAGTCGCTATATTCCGATATTGATGAATTATCAGAAGATGAAAATTTCATGGGATGAATATAAAATCATGATGAATCCTGTATCCAAAAATCAGACTCAGATTCACTGTACTCCAGGCGATATGATCTCTCCAAGTTAGGGTTCCAGCCTCTTCCAGAATTCATCCCTGAACAGGACATCTGGGGAGATATGCAATATCTTGAGATACAGAGGTCCAAATGGAATTCCTGAAGATGTTATAGAAAGGGAACAGAATTGAATTTCTGTGATCCAAATATCAGACTCAGAAGATGAACCAGTGACACGTGGCATTCCGTACAACTTCGCTGTTCTGAACAGTCCTGTAACAGGTCACCTTGGGAAAAGGATCATAAATCCCAAATGGTGAAACCAATTCTGATTACACCTATTGTTTTGGATCAGGGACATGCAAGGTTACCTCAATGAGAAATTGCAAACATATAGGATCATTAATTTCAGAGATATCATAGAAACAATAACAGGAATTTCTGTAGAAGAAATCAGTAAATTAGGGCTTCCTGTTTCGGGAGCTTCCCTCCACTGTTTTCAGAAAAGGAGTACATTGGACAGCTCCATTTGAAGAGATCTATCTATTTGTACAATCAGATATGAAAGTTTCCAAGTTTTGAAAATTAGGGTTTCCATGACAAACCCTAGATCAGCGAACTCCGGGACAAGGACGGACATCTCAAATCGGTAAGATCTAATATTTTGTATCTCCATTTGAGGTTCTCATTTCAATATGATCTATCACAATAGATTGATGATAAGCTTGGTGAATTTGACAACTTCCAAGCATAGAAGTATTTGATCTCTCTGAAGAAACTGGATTGGACACCTACATGAGTATAGAGGTTCCAGTTTCAGAGGGAGACGAGGCCAAAGAAGACATCATGCTCATGCTGCAGAGGATGATGAACCATCCAGAAAGAGATCCATATATGAAAGTGAAGATTGTTCAAGCAAGGATGAATATGTTCTGATATCAGCTCTCACAGGTAACATTACTCATGGAAATGATGATTGGCTTATAGACAGTGGGGCTTCCAAACATATGACGGGAT